>DWJZ01008536.1:0-11281 GCA_018249125.1 Asbolis capucinus
ATTGTTGTCTATTAGTGCGATATTCGTGACTGCTATGTTGGCTCCGGTGATGTTCGCGATCCGACATAATTTTGTTATTCGAAATAAATAGTCTTAAAGATAAAAAAAAAACAGAAAATAGTGGGCGAAGAGATTAAACTTTATGGATTATATCCCACTTCTGATGTTAGCGTAAAAAGCAGAATTCAATAAAAAAAAATCAGGTTGAACCATTATTTATTACTATTTAGAATTACAATTTATCTAATTTAATCAACAAAATATCTCTATTTATCGTAAGAATAACTGCACATGGGTCTCCTCGTTACTCAGGCCTAGATCACACACACAACAATGTATATGCACGCATGGCCAATATAATCCTTCCACATCGCAACTGGTTTTTTTTTCACCTCTTACGGCACCCTAGTCCGTCAACGTAGGCCTGGAGTTGGTGATTGGTGGCCGCCCTGGTACGGTTTCAAATAATATCCAGTTTTCGATACTTTTATTAATACTCCAAGCTAGTCAAGAAAAATTTTCCGAATGTTCGAATCTTTAATGACATTCGACATTCGAACATTCGTCTGTTTACGAATGTAATGAATAAAGAAACGCAAGTTTTTTTTATATATGTATGTATGTATACTCAATAAACTAGCGCTTGACTACGAAACCACCTGATGGTAATTTCCGACATAGTCTTTGATAGTAAAGCGCACTAACTTAATAAAAGCCATTTAAATCATAACATACATATATATAATATACATATATATAATTGGTATTCGTGTATGCGAATAAATTAATTATTCCTACTGAAATCTTAGACGCTTAATCTTCAAATTCAATATTTTAATACTTCAACAGAGAAGATAAGTACCCCTAATTTCGTAAGATACGATGCACGTCAAACTACTTACAAAATCCATCAAGCTTAACTAGCTAAAAATGTGTTGACCGATTTTTTCAGGAATTCTCTTTCAAGGGAATCGCGTCAACTCTCGGCGGCGTCTTTTGACATCCGCCGCAAGATGGCGGCGGATCATCTGTCATTTTTAATTGTGTGTCAAAGCGTTGGGGAGATCGTCACACGTCTCGCGCGACCGCAAATATATTTAGTTTATTGCGTTATAAATACCACTATTATTACCGGAGATGGACGATCAATTATTTGCTTGGAAAAGTTTGGCTTTGCAAAGATTTAATTTTTATTCTAAAATATTCATTTCATACACAATGTATACATTTGCTTTCAAGGTGTATACTTGTATTAGTTATAGATATATTGTGCTTAGTGTAATTAGTGTTGTGTACTCAATGGTTGTAGATATGTTTCAGTAAGATTTTCATGAGTACCGAGGCTGAATTGATTGAATATTTTTTAAAATAAAAATAAAGCAATCTGATTTAAATGTTACAAAACAATTTATGTTCTTTTTGGGATAGGGACATTTTAATGTTACATAGTGGCGTCTGACTAGTCGGACGTCATGTGATTTTTATAGCCCGGTGTCGGTCGTTTACAATTTTAAGCAAACAGACATCAAACGACACTATCATCGACGACATATTAATAAGTCCTTTGAACAAAATAACAACGCCACTCCTCTTAATGTCTTAATTTCGACGCGAGGACAATTCTAGAGCGAGAGGAACACCTTACCGCGTTTATTTCACAATAAAGTAAATATATCGCTTTTCTTAGGACACTTTCGACAACCAACAAGTGGCAATTAAAAGTGACAAATGGTATGAGTTATATGTGTCGCTGCTGTCAACGGCGGTTGTTACGCCATGTCGTTCAAAGACCAATCCAGTTCCTCTGATCTCGCCACCGTTCAGTTCACTCCTCAGAGGAGCTGACAGCGCGACGATCTATAAAAACCGCATTATGACGACGCAAAAATGTTTTAATCTCTACTCCAAAACGCTACTTTAAAGTTTCTCATAATAAGATGTTGGCGCCAAATTTATGCGCCGTGTTTTACTACTCGTTAGTTTTTTGACGGATGTCCGCTGAAAAATAAAGATAAAAGCGATTTCCGAACGTTATGACGCGTGACCGTTGGCTGTATAGCAATACGCCTTGTCGTCTACTACATTAAAAAGCAATAAATGTTCCCGCGAAATATGAAAGGAAATACAAACCGCTCTAGCGTGGCCGGATTTGTAATTTCGATAATGAAATCTGAAATTTCTGAGTTTTAAATGAAATTTGCAATGACTTTTAAGACTTGTGAAAAACATTAATCTATATTTTAATATTTATATAAACTTTTTTATGTAAGCACAGTAAAATTGCATTGTATTTTAGGGTAGTTTAAAATAATGTGTGATGGTATTATATTTCTATATTACACGCTGTACGCGTGTAGAGTACATCTAGGCAGGATCAAAGCTTTGCACCAGACCGGGACGCGAGTAATGACCATAATACAATTAATGACACGCATTAGATAAGCCTTAAAATAATATCACATTTTGAGACCAAGAAATATGATTACAAATTAATATTATAGGCGTATCACTCCGAACTTCATACATTGAATTTATTTAAATGTTTTAAATTTACCGATCTTGTATCCCTACAGAAATATTCCAACAAACGATAAAAAAGTTTATGTGCAGTTTTATGAATTCACGATGCAAAAGAAACTATTTCAGCTTATAGTTGTTTGTCAATTTATGCTATTTAATTTATGTATTTAATTTTAATTTAATTAAAGGAATTGAAACATTTAGGATAGGTAAATTAAAAAGTTAAAATAATTTCAGTACTACTACAGCCCTCTGTAGTGTAGTTTTGTAACTATTGTACATACTTCGTTCATTTTGATAGTGGAATGGGGATGGAAGAAATAAATCTTGTAATTCCTGCGCACACTCTCCAAAATGTACTCAAAGTCATTTAAGTAATTGTTAACGAATCTAAGTAAGACTCGAGAGACAAATATATTCCTTTATTTCACTAGGCACGAAATTTCTTTATATTTGCAGGTAAAATAAATTATTTATATATTCTATCAAAGCGGTTTAAACCACGCTTCATTTAATGTAGCATTAATCTATGGTAGAGCTTAAAGCTGTGAGAAATGTATTATGTATATATGTATAGTAGAGTCGGGTGTAGCGAGGCAAATCTCTCCTTCGACGGTGGCTTTGTTAAATATGTTTTCTGTACGACGCTTTTACGATTTAACTCATAGTATAACAAAATATTTAAAAAATCTATAAGATGACATCGATCAGTAATAAAACAAGTTTTATTAAAATATGTAAAAATACAAATAAACATAAAATTTCATAAGTATACAGTTACCCGTTGTGGAGTTCCCTTGTCTGGAACCAATCTTGAAAGTAGTGTCAGGTCATGCTTGTCATAAAAATCCATTGTCATCAGAAAGGAAATTTATGCAAAATTTAAACTTGTAGTGTAAGAGGAAGCCGGTTAAATTAAGCTTGCGAAATTTGACCCGAACAAACCAATAAACTAATATACAAACACACACTGCAAATTAAATAAAAGATTGTAATAAGAACATCTTTAATACAAATTATTAAAGATTACACAAAATTCTCAAGTCAGATGTTGTTCAAATTAAAATAATATTTAATAAGCACCCGTTCTTGAACTGTAAAAGTTAAGTGCTCACGAACACAACACACACAAATAAAAAATATAGTTGAATCGAGAACCTCCCATTTTTTTCAAATCGATTATAAATTAAAAACAAACAATTTGTTATATCCGTTATCTACTAATATAACTAACACTAGTTGTTTATGTATGTGTTTGTGAGTGTACGGGTGTGTATTTAAGTATGTGCAGTGCATGCCTGCATGTGAATGTGCTTGCATATGTTTATGATTGTGATATGAGTGTATGCACGTGAGTTGGTGTAGTGGTTAGCGAACTTGACTGCTACACCGAAGGTCGTGGGTTCGATTCCCACCCGGGTCAAACTTTTCTGTGTTGTTCTGTGCATCTGGGTGTAAATATCTATATACGTATGTATTTAAAATATATGGTATGTTTATCAGTTGTCTGATCACCATAGTACAAGCTAACGCTTAGTTTGGGGTCAGGTAACCGTGTGTGAGTTGTCCAATATTTATTTATTTAGTTTTACAATGTGTATTTAATAATATGCTTATCCACTAATTAATGTAACTTTTCAAACCTTGGTCTCTCGAACGGAAGGGAACGTAAAATTATCAAAATTATGCAAAATTATGTGCGTATCAGCAGTTGATTATCACATGCTAAGGAAACATCGTGAGGAAACCTGAATGTTCTCCATACAGTTCTCAAAGTTGTGGAGTCCACCAAGCCGCACTTGACTAGCGTCGCGGACTGGCCTGTAACCCTGACATTGTGAGTGGAGACCCGAGCCCAAAAGTGGGACAGTTATAAGTTGCAATTATTATTATAAATAGCAAATTTTCAAACCGTCCCAATATAAATTTAGTTTTTAACCTTCTGTTAACTTATTTACAAATTAATAAACAAATGAATTGATAGTATAAGAATCAGGTCGTACATACTCGGACATCAGTGATCCATTTCTACACAGTGTTTGGGGAGCTGGCCGAAATTCCTGAGATCTACCTGCCAACTCTTTCTTTCCATATGTGTTCGTAAGCATCCAAATTGAAAAAAAATCTGGCACTTGACCATTTACAATATAGACAATACAAAATGTCATTGTAATCCGAATAACAAGTGACCCGCAATACTGCCAGTTCAAATCACCCCATTTCTAAAGTACAGTGCATTAAATCGCAGTTCGTTCTCGTGAAATTCCAGCTTAAAGTCTCGGCATCTAAAATGGATGCGCATCAACCGCTAAACTAACGTGTCATATTTAATTAAATGTAAATTTGCCTCCATTACTGTCACCACGCTCTCAGGCTGAGCTTTGATCGCGATACCATGCTACACTCATGCATGTAATCAGGATTAGAACAATAATAAAATGAGTTTATACGTAAATACAAACAAAACTGCGACGGGTTTGATTTTGAGGCCCGTATTAATAAACTGGTTTCAGCGTAAGAGCGCTAGCTCAAAGTTGGTTTGACTGTAATATATTGAGCTCTTAGGACGCAGGACGACGATCGACTACATTTCAGGGAAAACTGTCCTGGAAAAAAACTGTCTAAACATCAGACTATTAGACCTTATATTAGGTAGCGCCTCGTGTACCGATCAAAAGTAATTTAAATTATGACGCAATTTTTAATCCTTTCTTCTTACATCAGAATTTGAATGATTTGCTGGTAGCATAATATATTGCATTAGACGTGTATTAAAATATCGTTTTTATTATCCCTATCACAAAAAAAGAACAGTTGTCAACATTGACACTGACAACTCGATACAATCATACACACAACGCCATCTATTGAGAAAACGAAGGACCATACACTGATACATGTAAGAATTTAAGTAAAATATCGTATCAATACTGCAGACTGCACTGCGCAAGACAATATAATCTAGGAAGCTATATCCAAAGCAATTTAAGTAAGTGTTCTATTATCAGCAGATGTGTATGTTTATTGCATTTTCTTGAGACTAATGCCTGCAATAGTTTCCGACAAATTGCTTTGTAAAACGACGATCTTACTCACTGCTTCTGTCTGCTACGTAGTTCTGAAATTCTGGGTAATTTTGTTGGGATATTGGACCTTAATTTAACGTGTATATAGTTCAATTTACTGTGTATTGTTAAAATCGTAAAATGAAGAGTAATGGCTTTAAATATTTGTAGTAATATTAACGAGGATATAACATAAAATAACATTAGGGTGCAGGTGAGTTTTCCGTGCGAGAAATCATTATAAGCAAGCTTGGAATCGACTTAGGCCACTAAAATAGCCGTAATGGAACGTAAGCCGTAATGGAAGATATATCTGATGCCCAGAGCGGAGGACATTATTTAATAGTTAAGCCACGTCGAAGGACTTCAGGTGGCATAAACACTTACTTCAATTGGGTTGGCCACTGGAGCAACGTGGTGGAATATTCTCTAGGACTCCTTCGTATGCGGAGAAACCACTAATGGACCATCAATGGGTCGAAGCCAATTTATAACGCTGCCAAATACGTCACAATATGTCACGTTAAATCTTGTTTCGTTAACGAAATAATTCAACAAACATATCAAGAAGTCATAGAATTTAACGTTTGTCGACAATCCGACAAAATTGTCGACTTTTATTTTACTCATACTTGTCGGATTGTTAGTTCATTTAGCCCAGGTAAGATGCAGACTCACCCTAAAACTCCCAAGTATTCAAGCTTTAAGTTACATAAAAATGTAGATTTCAAATTAGGGCTTTCCGTATATAAGTGAAGGAGCTTTAAAATCCCCATCGCCGGAGAGGATGCAGGGACTTATCGGCACAAAGTCCTCACTTAAATGTCACGAATCGGCAGTAATTGCTTATTCAATTCTTTAATAAATTGCCTTCTACTGCGTCTTGCTCGAAGCATGTTTCCATTGACTCACGGGAAAAGGAACAAAAATACAATTTCCACTTTCTTCGTAGCAGGCTACGAGTGCTACTAGTTGTATTATTCACTTGCTTTGGCTCAGATACTGAGTTAGCGACGATAAAGCCTAGTGTTGTTAAGGTCCTTGGGCGACGGTGATCGCTTGCCATCAGATGAATCGTCTGCCCATTTAAAACATCAATATATATATGGTACTATGTTACGGACCCGAGCGATATATGTTTAAATTTCCAGGACCATGATCCATGCAATTGGGTCGAAATATCGGCGCGAAAAACATATATCGTGAGTACGGGTAACATAGCATAATGTACACAGTGTACGATGATTCAGTTTAAAATATTATGTAGTTTACTAATAAATACAATATTGCTCAAAGATTTAGTTCCTTACTTTAACAAGATTACTTTTCTTATATTTAATATTTAGTTTGTCCCTTTGAAACAATTTAGATTTAAAGGAACGAGAACAAAGGAATCTGCATCATGAAAAAGTTATGTTTTCCGCGTGTAATGGAAACAAACGGTGTCTAAGACTTCATTTAAAAGCTGCATATTTAGGCGGATCTTGAATGAGCTTTAAGCTTTTAAAAAGAATCATAACGGGGAGTGTACACCCGCTGACTTATTTGGCTCTAAATAAATAATAGATAAAAATAGCCTTTAATATTTCATTTTAATTTGTATATTCATATTATACGTTTCAATAAGAATTGAACAATTTAACATTAACAAATTTTACATAATTTTATGATGGTACAAAATCCTTACTAAGGAGTGATAAAAAACTCATAAAGTTGCTATAGGTAGGTACCTAGACCTGCGTTAAGGCTTAATCTTTACTTATATTATAAATGCCACTTTTTCACGTCTAAACTACTGAACCTTAGTATTATTTTCGTACTACTACGGTTTAGACGAAACTTGGTACAGAGGTAGAATAGAATGTGAGGAAAAGTATAAGCTATTATTTCATGAAATTGGGTAGACACTATATATATATATATGTAATTATATTTTGAAATTGTTGTTACCTATTTATTTTTCATTTTCGAACTATATTCGATTTTCAAATCTCTATCATTACAAGGTAATCAAGGTAAAGCATTTTATAAGTACAGTTCCCTCTCCCAGAGTAATTTCAAAAAAGCGTTATCATCTTTTTTGGTAAACCTGTTTATTTTTACCTTTACTCTAACCTTTAAAATTTCAGCATCCAAAGGATTTTTCCAATTATCCTGAAAATATATTTGTTGAAGTTTGAAAATTTGAAACTGAAAATTTTAAGTTTGTTATTTTTGTACCTACGGTAATAACAACAAGGTCAATAGTATGTTATTTTATTCCTGAATTTAGTTTTAAGAATATTTCATAAAAATAATTACTAACGGTATACCTACATATAAAATATTATACATGATAAACATAAAAATATTTAAAGAGTCCAGTATTTCGTTCGGGTGTCTTGCCATCCAAAGTAGTAAAGGCTGGCATTAAGTCCGTAAGAGAAAATTGCTTTCGCCGATTTGTTTTGTCGGAAGCGCTTTAGCCGTATCACGGCTGGATAAAAGTAAAAAGAAGATTATACCTAATAACGTTCGTTATTTTAACCATACGACATAAGGTTGAATAACGGAAATTTAAGAAAAATAATTAAAAAATGCATCAAAACATTTCCTTTCAGGAATCTTGTTGTCTCATCAACTATAGTAAGCCTTTGATAATACTACGCCAAAAGGCAATGCGGTACAACCCAAGTATACTTAATGAAATAATGTATTTTTTATGTGAAATGTAATTTTTCCTTTATCTCAAAGGTTTTTTTAAACATGTGTGTAAAAATGTTTATATTAATGTTTCTGCAAAATAAAGGTCAAAATTAAGGGGACCTTCAAAAATGTCATCTAGGTACAAAGCTTATTATATACATACATAGGTTCGACTATAAGCAGTTGATTTTTATGATCACACAAGGACCTCAAAAAGAAACTTCATAAATCGTAGCAACGTTGAATACCTCAGCGAGGCGGAGTGCCAACTACCAAACGAATCTCAGTGCTCTGTCATCTGTCTTCCGGGAGTCTATTAATTCCTTCAGGAGGGTACAAACCCCAATCGATAGCAAGCATCCATTTCACGGACCAACACGCGCCACAAAGCTTACCACTCCCACTCCGGGTTAACATCAGATTTATTTAAGTATCTGCAGCATTTAAAGGAATATGAATGTAATATTTCCGATCTCGTAGAAGAAGCATTGCCTACTTCTGATATTGTCAACCAATCTGCACTTAGCCAGCCTGGTGAACTATGACCTGCGCTCCTCTCAATTCTATGGGTTGTAATGATGACGTCGCATATACTTTCTTTCCTTTAATTATTATGTAAAACTCTAACAGTTTAATATTAGATCTAATTTTTGTTTAAATAAATCTCCAACCATACGAGTAAGTAGTCTTAATTACATATATAATTTGTATTTTTAATTCATGTTATAAATAGTCAAGTCTATAATTTAGTAGTAACTTCACAAATATCAAGAACATTAAAAGTAAAATTAAAAACAATTACAAACCACTTAATCTTCAACGCATTAACGTTTAAAAAAGCTTTTAAAAGCAATAAAGGCGGGCACGCGCCCACCGCACGTCCTCCCGCGTCAGCCACCGGGCGCCTATTGCTTGCATAATTTTTAATCACACGACTGAGTAAGCAGCTAATACCGGAGAACGAGGGTAGTTATACATATAGCGGCGGGAACGGGTTTTGTAGCGGAACGAAATGCTGCTGATTTCTGCTGACCTGGTATTTTGTTGTTTGAATTTACAATAAATACCTTACTAGATTTGTGGTGATGACGTGTTTTGTTTAATATATTGTAAATTTATCTTTTTTTGCCTATTTGGGGTATCTCGAACAGCAGTCCTAAGCTGGACTATTGTTTTATATGAAAGTTTATAATTTATACTATAATTATTAATAATTATATAAAGTTTATACTATAATTTCGAGTATTATTTTCAAACTTTATGTTAATGCATGACTCCAATCCCACCTCATGTAAGCCTTGGATTGTACGAAGAACGAAACATGCAATCTTGTCTTTGCCATTTCTGGTAAGCATACGCAACTAAGACCACTTGCGGTGAAACACATATATATTTTTTTAATAATTTGGGATTGTCTTAACCATGCATCACTTTTTTTTTATTAAACGGCAAGGCTTTTTGCCATTCAGCCAAGTATCTTTTTGAGATTATATTAAACAGACTAGTACTTTTTTATAGTTACTGGCTGTCAATAGAGACATCTCGTAACGCACCATCTACCAATATAATGGAGTGCCCTAATCCCATCATTGTCATGGTGAATACTGTCATGGCGATATATTTTTAATTTAACGCCTCGATTGCTATCTAATAATGGCGAAAATTGCATTAGGGATGTGACGCTGAAGCTTGCAAGTGTGTCACATTTTGGCGCGAATTGTAATTATAGATTAAAAAAAAAATTGTTGGTACTTACTTCTAGTGGAAATTGATAACAATCGGCAAAGTGCATGTACGGTCAGCATTAACAATATCCTACCGAGAGTATTTTCGTCTAAAAACATGATTATTATGTGTTACGTGTTCAATTAAAAAAATTAATTAAAAACTTAGCTAAAATACCTATAAAATCACATCTATTTTTTTTTATTACATTTGTGTGTATGGGGGACATCGTGATTTTTTATATAAAAATTAAATTTTACGTTTGTGCTACCTGTTATGGTTTAAGAGTCTATTTGTTCTACATAGATAGATATACTGCAAAATCTTATGTTCATCGTAACGTTGTAACAAAAATACCAAAAGCATTCAATTAAAAAACAAATGTACATAAAAATCTGTTGTTTTGTAAGATACTATTTTTTATTGTATTTTTAACAATGTCTCTGGAAATAACAATTCTTGAAACAGTTCTGGAAAATCTTGGAACCGCATTCATTTGATAACTACAGAACATCCTATTGTTGAACTCGGAACTTTATAAAGTGGTAGTAGTTAGCAGTTTGAACAGTCACTCGTCAGATGGCGCTGTTTTGCTAATTGGATTGTTGGTCAAGATTTAGGCTGGATCTTACCGAGTCAAGTTGTTTCGGAGAAAACCCTTTGTTGTGGAAACTGGAGTCACAAATAACTGGTATCTCCTTGGCTCCAGCGAAGTTATACCTTAGTACCTATTTGCATTTAGAATAGTTGCTATAAACTGTATTAAGTGCCTTCATTACTTACAAAATTTAAAAATATTCATTTTTCGCAGTAGTTTTATACTCAGAAACAGCCATCCATCTTTTAGAATCACAATCCAAAGTTAAAAAAATAAAAGTCATAGATATTCAGTTCAGAAACAGAAAACCATAATTCTTAGCCGTATTATTATACCTAGACATAAACCACTAAATATACACATATTATTCAGTCATTTATGTAGTATTAAAGAAAAGATAGACACCCATGAAGACCAAACAATACGCGTTGGAAACATCTACAAAGCATATTACAATAAAATAAAAATAATGTTTATTAAAATATTTAAAAACAAGCTTTAATTATAGATCCCTGATACAAAGAATTACACAAAGTTTCATCACTGTATTGTTAACCGTCGAGGAGTTCCCTTGTCTGGAGCCAATCCTGAAAGTAGTATCAGGTCATGCTTATCATAAAAATGAATTGTCATTTGAGCGGAAGGTTTATGCAAAATTTCAGTTCTGTAGTATAAGAGGAGGTGGGTC
>DWJZ01008537.1:0-11281 GCA_018249125.1 Asbolis capucinus
ACTCACACACGGCCATCTGACCCCAAACTAAGCGTTAGCTTGTGCTATGGTGATCAGACAACTGATAAACATACATGTATAGTTTTAATACATATGTACTTATATAGATATTTACACCCAGACACAGAACAAACATTCCTGCTCATCACAGAAAAGTTCGACCTGGGTGGAAATCGAACCCACGACCTCGGTGTAGTAGTCAGGTTCACTCACCACTAGACCAACCGGCCTGACAATTGATAATGACAATAACGAGGTATGTCTTAAAATAAAGGAAAAAAATGTTTTTTTTTATTTTTTATATTGAGAGTATCGGCAGAAATATATCCTGAGTACCAGTAACAGCATATTGTATAACTTTTAAATATACTTAATGTTATGCCACGGTTATGCCATTTACCGCCACGCCATACGTATCTATCACTACCAAGGCATTAGCCAGGTAATGCGGGCTATTTACAACTCCTACTTACTACTCATTAAAATGTCTGATTTTTACACATAAACATATAATATTTTTTTTACATTTTAATGAGCGAAAATGCCTAACTTTCTTTGACCATTACAGACAGTCATTGACTGAATAAATAATTTTAACATTGGAGTGTTGTCAATAATAAAACCTGCTCGCTGTTCAACACCATTGTTCTGTCCAATCTCATTTTACATTGTTACACTGAGATGGGTTAATTGAATAAAGTTCTCAGGTAAGAGATATTTATATTTCCAACGATGTTAAGAATTTTTATGACATCTAATATTAAAATGAGACTCTTCTATGCACCTCTTATGTCTCAACCACGGTGTGGGTTAACGGGCTTAGCTCTTAGGTTATGCATAATAACCTTTGAATAGAAACAGTGCCTTGCACCGAGGCTCCCAAGCTCGTTTCTTCTAATACGAGGTGAAATAAATATGAATAAATAAATAAACTTACGGGATCTGCCTGCGAAGCAAGTCATCCTGCGGGTTCAATTTCTTTCTTCAGTTATCCTCTTTCCTATTCTTTTTCTGTCACCCATCCTGAAGTGGTATGTTGTTAGTGTTTGTTCAGCGATGTACCGCTTACATTGTTTCTTTGTCTTCCCGGCCGCGCGTCTATTACTCCCTCCCAGGCAGACAGTGACACTTTAGTTTAGTATTACTAATGTTCCTGAGCGGCGGTTACCATTTACCATCAGGTGATCTATTTGCTCGTTTGTCTGCTTGTAAAAAATAAGATAAATGGCTTTTGGATGGTTAATATGAATTGTATTTTTATTGATCCGTCCGCGATACATGGAGCCCTAGAGCAAGGATCCACCCACGATACATGGAGCCCTAGAGCAAGGATCCATCTGCGATACATGGAGCCCTAGAGCAAGGATCCATCCGTGATACATGGAGCCCTAGAGCAAGGTTATGAATGCATTTGCCTCTATTTATTATTTCGTCTTTATTGCTTGGTAAGAAAATGTGACCATCTGATGGTAGGTTTCATCGTAGCCTTAGGACAAAGGCACGTAACGAAGTCGATACGATATCGCTACGAGTTGTGGAACAAGAATCGACTGGCAGTGAAATTGTTATTGTATGAACCCTAAAGAAAGCTTTTACATATTTTATTATTAATAATAATTATTAATTCCAGGACGATATCACGCTGTTGAATATGTAATGAATATGTTGAAATATGAATTTACCTGTCTATTTTGATTCAGAATTCTGAGCAGAAAACCGTACTGAGCCAATTTTTGTGAAAGAACCTGTATGTATTTTCACTCAATGTTTTGTTTCGTTCAAACAAAGCAAATTTCGTTCTTTACATTACCCGAATACTGAATACTATATAATATTTATTAATTTATATAGAACTTATAATGTGTACTGTTTTAAAATTTTGGTTAAATTGTAAAGTAGAAACAAACACGTATATTAATTTATATACTCAATTGAATATCTTTAGTCATCAATTCTATTAATTGCAACTCATAACTATAACTCTACTGGACTCAGGTCTCCTGTTATAATGTGAGGAGTCCAGGCCATAGTCCACAGCGTTGGCGTAGTACGGATTCATGGAACCAACACGCCTTTTAGAATTTTATGGAAAACTGTCAGAAGTGCAGGTTTCCTCAGGATATTGTCGTTCACCGTAGCAATTCACGCCACGAGGCTGTCACATGTTTGACTTAAATAATAACTCTTATTATTTATTACTGAGTACTGACAGGGCGGACTTTCATGTGGACTGTTAGTAGACGGTCGAATTTTTTTTTACTTTCTATAAATTAGTGCTTGACCATTATCCCGCCTGATGGTAAGTGGCGATGTGTTAGATGGTATAGCGCACTAATTTAGTAATAGCCTATTCACTCTAGACTTGAAGTCACTCAAATTGTAATTGAACGGAAACACTGACGTTCCAACTTATTCCAGTTCTTCGCGGTACATATGATGAAAGGAAGTTATAAAAGTTAAAAGTTATGTAAGCGCGGCCGGAAAATGGATCTCCTCTGGTCGATAAGACACTCATAAGCCGCTAGTGATTTAGAGGGCACGTAAAGTCGTCAGTCCCGGTTTCTATCGCAATGGCAGAGGTGAAGCTTCATCAGAGACCTTTTAGTGGGTTAAAGACTGAAAGTTTGGCCAACTCTCCCAATACTGTGAACAAGGATGCTAGACGCCCGTGGCTTCGCCCGCATG
This sequence comes from Asbolis capucinus, assembly GCA_018249125.1. NCBI lineage: Eukaryota > Metazoa > Arthropoda > Insecta > Lepidoptera > Hesperiidae > Asbolis > Asbolis capucinus. Next base: position 2,686 of record DWJZ01008537.1, read on the forward strand.
GTATGTTGATAAAAGTAGTCTTTGCGTTATTCCAGACCATAATGTATCCCTGTGCTAAATTTCACTCAGATCCTTTTAGTAGTTTTTGCGTGCAGAAGTAACTAACATTCATCCATTTAGAAACTTTTGCATTTATAATATTAGTAAGCAGTATGGATATGTCCATTGAGTACAATTTTTTTTATAATTTATTTACCTTTAAAAGTCTTTATTCTCGACGTCATCTTAGGAGTGACGTCATCTTGGAAGTTAAGTCCTGAAGCCATGGAAATAACGTAAATAACGAACAAAAGAAACGGTCAAAAGAATTAATTAAATGGAACCAACTTACATTCCATTGTCTTTCTTGAGATAACATAAGACGTAGATAAACAGAGAATTATTTGAAATGTCTATATTATAGTTTTCCTACCTTGTGTTCTCATATACACGACTTCGTGTAATTTCACATTTTATTAGGATGGTTGCTTTAACACATAAGCTACTTATTATAAATTAATGTCGGGGGTGAAGCCACGGGTAAAAACTGGTAATATATACGTGGACCAAGTTTCATTGCTTTGCGTGTGAAGAAAACGCAGACATTAAAATTTATAAACGTGCGCAAAAAGGGGATAAAATCTATCTTATGTTCATTTCTTGGTGTCTCTCTTTGTTTTAAGTTTCATCTTCTTTCATTTATCGTTTGGCGACTGAAGAGGACCAAATTGTCAAAGTTATGAATACCCAAATTATTGTAGAGGAACTTACACCTGGAATAAAGTTTATCCCATCATGAACTAGATGTCGTCTATGTGTGTGCCAAGTTTCATGTTAATCTTGAACGATTTATTTCAATAGCGATCTTAATCTGTTCAACTGTTAACACGTGAAGGAAATACAAATATTCAAACATGCTAATATCCAAACATCCAAATATTCAATTAATCAAATATCCAAACATCCAAATATACAAACATCTTCATACACTGAAATGAAATCAAATGCATTTATTTCGTCTTAGGAACCAAAAGCACGCTAAACGAAAGGTAATTTTACATTAATAATTAGTACGACTAGCAGGATTGGATATATTTTTTCAACAGGATAATGAGTTATTACGTCACCTGCAGAACCCATTGAGCGTGGCCTGACAAGAAATTGGTCGATTCTTATAAGCTTTTATTTAGTTTCATTTGTTCCAGTATTTGTAACCAGATCTTGGATGTTAAACTGACCATCCCTTTGTTCGACTGAGGTACAATTTTGTATCATAATTGCATGGTTATGGGTAACACTACTGGGCGCGAGCACAGGCCCTGGTCCCGAGACCCGAGTATCCTTACAGAATGCGAGGGTTTTTTTAATGTTATAAACAGAACAACGATTCTGGTCTTAAGTAAGGGTCTCATGATGAAGTTGAAAAGCTGGATAAAAAGCGTAATTTATATATTTTTAGACAATTTTCATCCTTGTTAATTGAGGTGGCTTCAAGAGCACTCAGGCAATATTAACATTTTTGTTTGTAATGAATAAACTCAAAAACTACAACACCGATTTTGAAATTCTTTTCACTAACACGTACAATGGAATCTAAGGAGTAATATAAGCTATATATTATCCTGGAAAATAAAAATGATTTTTCCTGGTAACCGATTTTTTCGAAGTAAAGCGAGTGCGGTTACTACTAAGCTACAGTAAAGTTTGTATGCCACGTGGTGCTGTACCGCCGTCTTTTAGCGCAGTGTTACTAAAGTCTTACGATATGGTTCAGCGCCGTTTCTTTCTATCATTATACTAGTTTCCGTTCACGGTTTCGCCCGTGGTAGTTGGCTACTTTTTGCTTCAAAGAGTAACAAACATCTATTCATCCCTACAAACTTACGCATACTTGCGAGATTGACGTTGCTTACTTCTCGGGGGTATATTACATTTTCAATTTTATTTTGTCTTCTAATAGAACACTTAAAATGTATGAAAATTCTTTCTTGTTAAATTAATCCTTAGTCAAAATTATTATAAAATTCAAAGGCTCTTTTTTTCTTAGTATTTAGTTTGAACTAAAAAAATACTTGTTAACACAGTTTTTATTAAATAGCTTTAAAGAATTCTCCGTCAGCGAGGCTTCATGTGTCACTATTACAAATTTAAAACTGTTTTCGCAGACTAACAAGGATTTCTCCTTCATAGCGTCCTTGAACACTATTCCTAGGTATGTTTTTGAGCAAATTGTATTGAATATTCAACAAGTTTTATTAAAATAATTATATTCACAAGCTTTAATTATAGATTCCCACTACAAAGAAATATAAAAAATTTCATAACTTTATTATTAACCGTGGAGGAGTTTCCTTGTCTGGAACGTAGTATCAGGTCATGCTTATCATAGAAATGCATTGTCATCAGAACGGAAGGTGTATGCAACATTTCAGCTTTTTAGTATAAAAAGAAGTGGGTCTAATTAAGCTTGTAAGATTTGACCCGAACAATTAATAAAAAAATACCCAAATATACTGACATACACTGCAAGTTAAATAAAAGCTTGTAATCATTAAAAAATTTTACCTTTGTTGCCAATCACCAAATTTAGTTTTTTCAATTATGTATTCGCCCGTGATGTGATGATATCTCTGTGCCAAGTTTTATCTTAATCACTTTAATATATGTATAAAGGTGTACATCATCCCAAGGGTACGTACAATCGGAATAAAATCTATCCTATGTTCATTTCTGAATGTAGTCTATCCGTGTGCCAAGTTTCAACTTAATACGTTCAACCGATACCACGTACATCCAAACATCTTCATAAACTTCATAATATTAGTAAGATTAATACACTAATAAACGGTAGACTGAATATTTTTTGGAAAATATTTTTGGGACTTTCTTCCGCCGTTTCTTTTCTCAATGAAGATTCGTTCCAAATCGACGGTAGACTCAAAAAATATTTTTTCGTTCCAAAAGGACGGTAGACTCAAAAAAATATTTTTTGTGTAAAAGTCCTTTTGGATCAGGGGTAGATCAGGGGTGAGCAACCTTTTGAATTAAAATGCCCATGTTAAATTTGATTTTTGCTAGAGGCCCGCATATAGGTTAGCATTATTTTTACTTAATCAAATCTACTTAACGCTTTAGAGTTACTATGTATGCTTAATTTTTGTATCATAATGATTTTTTATGTTATATTATTTTATATTTTGACAAAGTGTTTGACCTTGTAAGCATAAAAAATCTAATTTATAAATGCTCAAAGGAGCGGGGGCCGCGGGTTGCTTACTCCTTCCTTAGATCAAATATTTTTAATTATACTCAGCATCGTCGCTTTAAGCAAAATAACTCAAAACTTTAATCTCCATAAAATTGATAGCTCCTACGTGATCCAGTTTAACGATAACGGTCAGTAAAGGAGATCGTAGAGAACGATATTCGAATCTGACTACCAAATGAGATGCGCAAAGATATCTAAAGCTAGCTTCCTACGCCAGTTGGCACCGTATCGCGTCAATGGTTCCCGTGACTCGTGAACGTCTGTCGCAATCTTAATATTGGGTTTTGCTTTATAGTTAGTCTATACCAATAATAAAACTGTAACAGAGTCAATTCTGTATATTAAACTCTTTTAAAAAATCAAAATATTTTTTTTGCATTTATTGTCTATCTGTCTGTCTTTTTGTCTGTTCGATCTTCTCGCAAAAACCACTACACAGATTTAAATGAAGCTTGGCAAAATCGAAGATTAAAACCCGAGAATAGTTATAGGATAAGTTTTATCCCAGGAAGTGTTAGTTACCACAGGATAACAGGTTAAAATTAATATGGCAACTCCAAAACCAGTGCTCCAACGACTCAACTGTGCATGTTTGTAGCTTATATGACGAGAAGTATTATTTAATAGTTTTATCCAATCTTTTACCGAAGCGAAGCGACGGCAATTTATAGTAATTAATAAATATAATTTTACATACTTTTAATATTATAAATCCTAAAGTATCTGTGCCACTTTGTTACGATTTCAGCCGGCTGATTCTCGTTTTACCAAAAAATTTCAAAGTCGTTTAAGTTCAGATCTCGTTCGATTTCAGTCGAGCTGAAATATACTATTCAGATTTATATTAACAGCGCTTTAGTTGAACCTCAACACTATGACATCGGAATATAGTGGATAATTCGTTGACGAAGGACTTTCGGATCGAATTAATTTATACACTACTTGCGCTTCAATAGAACTTCTACTCTGTAGGATCGAAGTACGGTTGACATTTCGTTGAAGAACGACCTTCAGATGGATGTCGTTGAGTCGCGGTTGAAAGGTGATTGCGAATGTGAGTACCAAATTGCGCCACAATGACAAAGTTGCCATTCAATACTTTTTACATTATATAATAGTCACATTGTCTTACAACTTTCGTAAAAATTGCGTGGTATATTTAAAAATTTTCTTTAATAGAAGTATATATCATTACAAACATAACCGCACAGATTTAAAATAATTTTATTTGTTAACATTAATTGAAAATATTTTCGGTTTTGTACTGACTTGAAAATTATGTACACGAAAACACATTAATCAGATTATTAATATAACTTGAATAATTCTCAGTTTAATTTAATGGTTAAAACTAAATTAAAATATGTTAGGTAATTAAGAGAAAAGTAATCTACCTTTTACATTGAAAATAACTGAATATAAAGTGTACACAGTATATCTTATCACATTAAGAATACTTGCTTTGGTGTGGTTTAAATTTTGACCTTTCGAACAGGAGGTCCTGGCTTCAAATATTGCGACGCGCACCTTGTCTAAGTTATCTGAGTATCAGAAGTGGATTATCCCTTGCTACGGCGAAGGAAAACACCGCGAGGAAACCTGCACTCCTGCGAGTAATCGATAAATCGAATAAAAGTTCTCGAAGGTGTATGAAATCCACTAATCCGAACTTGACCAGCATGGTGAACAATTGCCTGTACCCCCGCTGCCTGTACACCTGTGAGTGAAGACACGAGTCCAGTAGTTATAGGTTGCAATTACATACATATAATGATGATGGCTTAATTTTTTGTTTTTAAAAAGAGAACCGAATGTTTTTCCGCCATTTTTCTTTCGGCCTACACTAGCGTATACAGTCTTTAGTGTCGTTTATATAAACAAATAGATAATAAATAAATAAATATCTCAGGACAACTCACACACGGCCAGCTGATCCGAACTAAGCATTGTTGCTTGTATGATTACAGGTCGTGACAGACAGGTGTTGTCTATCGAGACAAATTTATCATTATCAAAGAACTGTCTTTCACTTTTTTTATACTTTTTTTTATGACTTTCATAAGTGATGTATGGACTTTGTATAGTAACTATTGACTTTCGTAAAGTAAGCTGTTGGTTCCTAAGACGAAATAAAGTCTTATTATTTTATTGTCTGTGCTCTAAGCTAAATAATTCAGAACATTAACATGGAGATTATTCACACAACTCTATATAATTATAGCCCCAATGGTTCTTGTAAACATCAATAATTCAGGAGCGACTGTTACTGCCAGACTAATATTATACTCCCAAGAGCTATAGAATTGGCTAACTGCTTGCTTAGGTACTATTTATTTCGGTTCTACGATCCTATTATCTTTATTGTGTATTTATTTATTTCATTTTTATGGGTTTAAGTGGGTAATTCGTATTTCTTTAGTACTAAAGGTACGTCAGGAGAATATATAGAGCAAAATAGGTCGTGAAGTATTCATAGCCCGGCTAGTTTCAATTGTGTTTCGGGCGGTGATAGCTTAAGAATTCGGCCTCCTAGTCAGGGAGTCCAGGTTCGAAACCCAGTGCCTTTTATGCAATTAAATGTCACTCGCTATAACGTTGAAGGAAAACATCGTGAGAAAACCTGCATGCCGGGGAGTTTGTAAAACTCAAAGGTGTGTGAAGTCTGCCAATTCGCACTTGGCCAGCGTGGTGGACCATGGCCTTAACCTTCTCATACAGACCCGTGCTCAATAGTAGGCCGTGATGGGTTGAAATCACGATTTATTAGTTCGCCCTTTCTTTAAATAAAGAAATGCTCTGTAGCAACATTTTTAACATGTTTATTCATGATGAGGTTCTAATAGAATTTGAATAAATTGACCGCCTATTGTTTTATAGCCAAAAGAAAATTAAACTACGTTGTGTGGTGTATATCAATTCATATTAAATTCGCTGAATGTGTCCTTGATTATTCAGCCTTATCTACATATTTCGATAACTATAGATACTTTAGTTATTTATATATTTTTTATTTAATAACTATTAAAAAAACTACTAATAAGTTTTTTTTTAAATTCTTATATTATTAAACACTGTTTATTCCTAGCTTCATCGTCTGTAGACCATTCAAAAAATGTAAATGAATAACCCGAGCTCAAGCTCACTTTGAATAATGTTTAAAATTTGTTAATACGTTTTATTTCTACTAAATTAAAACGGTTAGTAAATTTAGGTGCAGTTAGTGAAGTGCCTTCGTCGATAAGTCGATAACACATCGTCGGTATAAAGTTACTTGTATCGTTTTCTTGTCCACGTATGTTCAAGGTTTCAGTATATTTATTGGCATCGGTTTTATTGGTCGTTAAAGCCGCGTCGCGTTGCGGCAGTGCCTTTGCCGTCACGGATACGTCACGGATACGGACTGAGAAAGTGTAACGGAAAACAATGCGAGCTGTGCCGATCGATACAATATTTGTTTAAGTACAAAATTTGTATTAAATTTAATGCTTAAGATCTACGACGACTGTTTTCGGTTTAATTATTCGCTTTGAAGAATTTTTAAATTAATAATCCTTAAATAACAGCCATAATCCGATTACAAATATTCGCCTCTTCTAAAAATGCGGCGGCCGGGAATTGAAAACGGAAACGATACTTTCGCACGCCATTAGAATATTTTTATTCATTTGTATTACTGCAACTTTGTATTTTGACAACTGTTCCATACATTCAGTTATCATACATTGAATAAAATTCTTTCTGAAATAAAAAATAGGTAGGCATATTTTGTTTGGTTACAAAATTCATGAAATAGTCGTGTTAATTTAAAAATGTATTATTGTGAACTAAAATGTATTTTCAATTCATTCAGTTTAATCAACTTTACCTTAACTCGTAAGCGGGTACTGAACCCGTGACTCTGTAGTCCGTTAGACTCTATCTAAATTGGAACTCATGTCTAACTTTGACATCATTTTGTTATTAACGTAAAATAAGAATTAAAATAATCCTACCAATATTATAAGCGCCAAAAAATGTTTGGATACTTGTATTTTCTTCACGCGCTAACCCCTGAACGGTTAGGTTATATTTCAGCAAACAGATAGACCATATCGAGAAAATGAACTTAGGATAGAACGTAAGCTATTCTAGGATGATATGTACATTTATATGTTAACATTTAGGCATCATTTTGAGGGCGAAGTCGCGGGCAGAAACTAGTAATATATGAAGTAATTGCGATCTCACTTCTTAAGGTATGTAAGTACTTTTGCAGAACTACTCCGGACGGCTAGGACTGAAATATACTAAATAATTAACGATCATACATTAACTCCATATTACTGTTATGCAGCTTATAATTAGGTATATCGTTTATTTAACACCCAGACCTTAAAATACGGAAACTTTAAGTTTGTTAATACGGTTAGTCAATGACCGTAAAAGTGAACAAAAACAGAGTGAAATTTAAATAAATATCAATAAACATATCTATAACATAAAAGTACTAGTAAGATCACAATGGAATCATCACATCTGTCCTTCAGCATCTTCATCTGAGCATTTCGTATGATACACAAATTGTATATAATTACTAAAGCAAGTATAGGAGGTTAAGATTAGGGTTGTCAACTATATTGTCAACGACACAATATATTGTGTTTGGCAAAAATACTTTTTACTGTTGAATCAAAAAATAAACATACAAACATTATGCCTTTATCAACTAGAAAACTGATGATATTCAAACGACAATAATTTTATTTCCTCGAAAGAACACAAAACGACCACAATCGATTGAATTAGGTATCTTTAAATAAAAACTAACAAGGCGGTTCAAAAACATCTAAATCGATCTGTAACGGCTCGAAAACATCTGAATCGAACTGTAATTGTTGCCATATAAATTTGACAAGTGTGTAGGAAAAACATTTCAGATCGAATTTGCAACGAGTATTATTCGTACAACGCCACAGACAGACACGTCAAACTCGTAACCCCCTAGTTTAAACTCGGGGTTAAAAATATAATAGTGATAGTAAAATGTATATCTAAAGTATGTGAAACATGTAACGGATCTGCATTCGTAACCGACAAGACACAAATTAGAATGTCTCTTGCAAGTTAATTGCTGAATTCCCTAGAAACGTACGATTCTTAACGTGACATTTTTGTACTGCGAATTAGCGATGCGAATTTAATTAATTATACAATTTACATTTGTTGTACCATACATACGTAAACATATTAATTTCATTTTGTATTTGTAATTTATAGTTGTTAAAATTTAGATTTATAATAAATTTCCGCACAATAAACGTACTATATCTAAATACAGCGTCGTGTATTGATATTTTGTCAGTGCTTTTT
>DWJZ01008538.1:0-11281 GCA_018249125.1 Asbolis capucinus
TGATCACGATAGTACAAGCTAACGCTTAGTTTGGGTTCAGATGGCCGTGTGTGAGTTGTCCAAAGATATTTATTATTTATTAGCACTTGCTCCGGGACAACATCGTGAAACATGCATTCCGGAGTTCTCCATAAAGTTCTCAATACTGTATTAAGTCCAACTGCGTTTGGTCAGCGTGGTGGACCAGGGTCTGTACCCTTCATTGTGAGTGGAAACTTGAGTCCAGCGGCGGGTCAGTTCACAAGCAATGGTGATGACCTCGGATCCATCGGGTGACTCGGTATTCCGTTTTGGGAATTATTTTAGAGATTGAAAAATAATAAAGGCATTCTATCTGGATTTTGTATAAACTTCCCAATTTTATGCGGAAAAAAATAGACATCGAATTTGCATGGAGTGAAGAATGCAATATTTTAATACCAAGTCTTAAGTCCCACATAGTGCGAACTAACGGCCCTATAGTAGTGATGCGGGTTCGATCCCGGACGAGGCACGCATTTATATGACGGACTAGCTTTCGCCCGCGATTTTGTCCGCAAGGAATAGTTACTTTAAGCTACCGCTTACTTAAACTCGCGTCTTCGATTCTGTCATACATGATTTTTGCGAAACTAACCGTTTACGCCGCGCACGCAGCTGAAGTTCTCAATAGGAAAAAGTCCCCCGATTTTGAAACATTCTTCGTTGGTGATCCGTTCCTATTGGTCTTAGCGTAATGATATATAGCCTATAACCTTCCTCGATAAACGGGCTATCTAACACTGAGAGAATTTTTCAAATCGGACCAGTAGTTCCTGAGATTAGCGCGTCCAAGCAAACAAACAAACAATAGATGAATGTTTGTTGTCGAGACATGTCAGGCTGTTCATTAATCACGTCATGTTCATGCAGTTTCTAGTAACTTGTCATAACTATCAATCATAAGTATAAATCTACTTGCATTTGAACTCAATGAAACCACAGACCCCGAACATTTTTTCCATTAAATACATAGATTTGTTGTACCATATGCTTAAATATGCATATGCCTACACAATTTAAATTAATTTTAATGGTCAATGAACCCCACAAGTGTCTGTTAGTTTGTCCAGCTGTTTGTTCTATTATAAAATTTTGTAAAACTGTCACAAGGCCGAATTTATCCGCACCTACCTACGTATCTCATCAATGCATAATTATTTTTAACGTTTACGAACTCGTGCGATAATTAATAATATACTAAATAACCTGAGAACAAATATTCATCTATAACGTAAATGCTTACACCGCCCGGGAACGTATCCAGACCTCGCTACAAACTACCTTAACTACTAGACTATACGGCCGTTTGTAATTATTCTTTACTAAAGTTCGTTTTTCTCTATTTATTCTGTGTACGAGCTTATTCGTATATAAAGCATTTCAGTATTTAAAATATATAATAAATAATTAGTGGTAGCATTAAGTAACATTATTTTCAGTGCAATTAAAAGTCTCATCAAGGACAGACTTATTTTTGACGGCAACATCAAATAGCCTGTACAAATATAGGTCGCTGGTTTATGTCTGGCTTGAAGGACCAAACCTTGAGGGTACACAACAAAACACAAAGCAGCACAGATTAGATAAATTAATGTAATTTATTTAGAGCTGTCGTGCTTGATAATTTTAAAAGTTATTTGGGTATCCGCTGTTTCTGTTACTTATTGCCAAAAATAATAAAATAAGACATATACTATCGTCTCTTAGAGCAGTATTATTATAGTATAAGCGCTAAGTCGCATAACGCAGTAAGCTTATAATAAAATTGCATTAACAAACGCTAGTAATTTCTAAAGATGCGCCTTAAAAACAATAAACAATGTCAAACTGGCAAGCAAGTTAATAGATAATTATTTTAACATTTAAAACCAGTTAGTCGGAAGGAATATTGGCGGCGCCGAGCCAACTATTGCATAAGAAAAAAGAAAGCGGTTAAAACGGGCGCACACTCCCGTCAAGACATTTCTACGGTTAACCAAGATTACCGAGAACTGGTATCTGAGTTTTTTAAAACTATTATATTTTGTTTTTTATTTTATGCTGTTATTCTGAGTCATACAATAAACCAACCTTAAAAATAATAATAAAGATAAAATAAAACAAACCTTTAAAACTTACTTTTACAACTGTACATATAAAATATATAAATAATAAACCTACATTATCTATAAAAACAATTTACAACTCTTATAGACAATTGCTTTCATAATATTGAAAATGTCACAGGCCGTGTTATAAAACTTCGAGGGTTATTCTGTATTAAAAAAAAACTTTACAAAATACGATGAAAGTGAAAGTATTTTTTTCAGCCTTTTTCTTAAAAAAAATTGGAAAATTATTCAATTATTTCTTTTATGTTATTGAACTTAATAATGTATATGAATAATGATGGGAAATTAATAACGTAATAGAGTTAAAATAAACAATTTTAGTCGTCGGAAAAGTTCTAGTTTAAAATTAAAATTTCAAATATAACTCCAAATAATCCATAGGCGCATGAACGAACATAAAACGATGCGCAGTTCGGAAGCAGAATGTGCAGTCAGCATGAATTAAAACTTACGTTAAGTAGTGTTCAGTTAATTTTTAACTCAGTTTATTTTCTCAGAATAAAGTGTGATAAAATAGGTTATGGGGCTAAACATAGGTAATCCTTATTAAAATTATAAATGCATGTACCTATGTATGTCTGTCTATTACTAGTACAGAGATAATCTAGAACTTCAGAAAGAACATAGCCTTATGTCCCGTAAAAAAAGTTGGAGAGGGCCAAATAGGGGTTGTAATTGTATGGTAGTTTCGTCAGACCCGGCGTCGTAAAGACCATTAAGTCAATTTTGCCCGTCGTAACACTTAATAAGTAGTTGCAGAAAAAATAACTATAAGTACTGAATAACGTTGCCGCTATTCGGAACAGTTTAAATAAGTACTAATAACAGGTACCGATGTAGTGTTGTCTATTAAGACGAAAGTTAGCGCAATATTGAAACGGTAACTAAGTTATTTTTAAGTTGCGTTATAAATATTTATAAATTGGTACTTACTCACCCGTACCTTCGCTTATGGCTGCTGAGCTAGACGCTGGAATATCGTATGCTGTCGACGGTTGGTCGATCAAGTCACACATATCCTGATATAAACGTAAATGTCTACGTTCCAAATGTTTCTTTAAATTATTGACAGTTGTTTTGTAAGAAAATTTAGAACTGCAGCTGGAACACGTTGCCATCTTTGTATCTTCATCTTTCTTGAAATAATTCCAAATTTTTGAAGTATATTTTCTCTGCATAACATCATCTTCTTTAAAATCTACAAGTACACGCTTAATGATTATTTCGATATAAGGTTAGTTTAATATTATTTACACCTTATTGGTTGGCTTTAACGAATAAATGGCCTAATATGAGCAAGGATTATCTCATAGGATAAGTAACCTGGAGAAAAATCCAGCACACTGTTCCTATGTAGACTTGTGGAGGAGGGCTTAGGGGCCATTTGAACTGTCGTATTGACAGTCATTCCAGAAATGAATTCCTTTCGAATAGTTCCCAGCCCATGGCTGGCTAAGTGTTCTGTCAAGATAAGCAATAGCGGGAGCGCTCAGTTCCTACTGGAGGGGGTCACGTAAAGTTGTTTGTCCCGGTTGTTATCATTAGATAGTAATCTCCACGCCATGTTGGAGGTTGAAGAACTGTAGTCCCCGTCACTTGGTTCGCCTTCCACCAATACGCATTGAAGCAGCGTAGACTAGTACGCCCTAAAAATCCTCAGTTATGGGGAGAGACCTGTGCTCAGTAGCCGGCAATTATTGGGTTGAACCCAGCCAAATTCTAAGGGGCGAAAATTTTACCTGAATCTTCGTGGTCCATTTCAGTATTTGAGTTATCAGGAAATATATCGTTTGCTGCATCCTGTGATCTGCACAATTCCTTGTACAGCTTTTTGTGTTTATGCTTTAAATGGCTTTTTAAATTATTTGACGAAGATCTGTACGATAGTGTGGCATGGCAGGTTAGACATTCTGCCTGTTTGTCATTAGTATTATCTCTTAAAAAATAATTCCAAAGTTTTGAATAATATTTCGGCCCACATTTCTTTCCTCTCAAATCTAAAAAAATATAAAAGAATATAATCGTAATAAATATAATTCGTTATAAACGAAGTTCTAAATTTGCTTTGAGTAACCGTAATACGATAAGCTCCGAATCAGGGTCGTGTTCCAAAATACATAGGGAGTACTGTAAAAATCTCTTTCTAGGGAGTAACTCGTTCTATTACAAATTACAATATTTATGCTGCAGCATATAATAACATATATGATACCATAGAACAACGCCGTTTAGGTAAGGTGGCCTCAGTGGTTTGTTAATGTGATTAATAGCATCCAGAAATGTAACAAAATTGATACATTTAATTATACCGGCTGCTAACAGACATTTTTTGAGATCTTAATATTTTTTATGATTTGAAAGTAGCCCAAGAAATCTAGCACAGCACCAAAGACGCGTATGAATGATACTAGACTGCGTCCAGTTGTAAACAGTGACAAGTTTAGATAACGGCTTGGTAGCGTATCGTATTGACGTCACACCCAGCGGGGCTCCAGTGTATATTGGAAAGCACCCTTAATAACAGTTTTAACGCTTATTAACAGTTCTGTTATTATTTGACAGTGTAGTTCTGCCTATTGATTTATATATGTAGATGAAGACTGTAATATAAGTAGAAATGGCGATGTAATAAAGCAATACAAACTTTTATTATTGTGTTATTGAATAATTAAACTAACCAGCAATATGCAAATGTCTTGCTTCAGGGTCACTATGAACACTCTTTGGCGAGTTTGTTGATGCACTTGCATCTATATCACTGTCGTCCGCAATTTCAACTTTTTCAATATGTTGTTGGAACAAGTGACGTTTCAAATTTGTGAGTGTAGTTTTGAAAGAATATTTTTTGTGGCATATATTACATATAGCCATCCCGTCTTCACCTTCTACTTTATAAAAATATTCCCAAATGAACGATTTTGTAACACCAGTCTTACTATCTCCGGGTTTTTTTGACATTAAGACACACGATTCAATTCCTGGGATTTCTGATGCATGCTTATTCCACAAATGAGATTTTAGGTTATGTATCGTCGAAGTATAACTAAGAACGTTATAACAAAGTCGACATTCCGCTTTTTTCACGTCACTAGTACCTATAACCTGTTCAAAGTAATCCCACACATTGAAGTCGTCTTGGTCGTCCATCGTTTTCGTTCTTTAAAACAGTTATTAAACGATAACGTTATAACAAACAACAGTTCGCGATAGCCGCGGAGCACTAGTACCGTTCATTAACGTTACTAATGTTAATAGTCTCTGTCATGTATGTGGACTGTCACTGTCAGTTGCCAACCGTCAGAAATTACATTGTTTACCATAGAGTATGCGTATAGTTTACTCTCCAGGCAGGGCACTCCAGGACATATTTAACTAGGTATCCTGTGAGGATAGCGCAGCCAAAAGAATACAAACAGCATGTTGCATCTGGATCCAGCGTACACAGAGAATCCGGTACCGGTGTAATTGTCACTTTTATGATACAACCACAGAGTAGGTATATTTCGTATATTGTAGTTTTTTTAATAGTCGAAAAATGTGCGTTTTTCGGCCGGAGATCAACTGGGAGTTTAATATAGTTTGAATGTGTGGAATCTTATACTTTGATGATCTTAACTTATCAGAAAAGTTAAGAAGGAAGGAAGATAGGTGACCGAAAAAGTACATGAGCACTTCCGTGACTTAGAGGGCACTTAACATCGTTTGTCCCTATAGATAGCAATCGTTAAACCATGTCGGGCGGCCATTTTAGATGCAAAAAGCTACTAGATATTTGGGTTGTTACCTGACCACTCAACCAATCCACATTGGAACAGGTTTAGTGTGGCTTAACTCTAAGCCTCCTCGTAGAAGACACACTTGCTCAGTAATTGCCTCTTAACGGATAGGAGCCATCTATGTGTGGAGTATGCTGTACCTCTCACATTTTGACGGAAGAGTGTAATTATGAATATTTATGTGGAATTTCTATTCAAGGACAAGTAGAGCAGAAGGAAAGAATCAAAGGTAAAACAACGCAGTCATAAAAACATGAAACAGTAGGTATTTATTTACACTTACATAATATAAGGACTATATATTTGGTAATAACCATTTATTGTAAATTCCATTCCCAAAAGTACTCATAACTTTCGATCTTATCTTTATAAGAGCGAAACTATTTTAAAGAGTTATGTACTTTTTGTTTTCTGTCATGGATATATGGTTGAAAGTTGACACACTAAATATGAAATTTGTACATATACAATAACAAGGGTCCGCCCGATTGGTATGTTGGTAAAAAGTAGTATATGTGTTATTTAGTATAGTTTATTTTATTAACATATTTTGCCTGATGCAGTAACAAACATCCATAATTATTTTGACATACAAAAGATTTGAAAGGTGTATGGACGTAAGTTTGTCACTCCTCGCATAAAGTATTGAATGGATCTCAATGAAATTTGCCACACGGACAGATAATGGTATGGAATAACATATAGGTTACGTTTTATCAACATAACGAGCGAACAAACCCTAGTATTCAATTAATTAGTGCTTGACCACAATCCCGCCTGATGATAAGTACAGCAAAAGATTTTGATTTGAAGACATTTACATTGTAATCGAAATATACAGTCGAACATAGAACCTCTTCCTGTTTTGAAGTTGGTTTAAAAGAATCTATAAGTAGTCAAGAACAATTTGTCTTTCGTTTTATTGTTACTATATAATATTGCGAATTTTAAAGTAATATTTGAGAAGTTAGATGTTCCCTTACTTTCCTTCACTCTGGACACAGCTTCAAGCACACATTCCATATTTTGATCACTTGTCTGTATACATGGAGATTCATTTATATTTTCACATCACTTTTTGCTTCATATCACTGTTCACTTCACGTTACTGTTCACTTCGCTATTCACTTCACACCACAGTAAGTCTCAGTCGTTGCCGGGGCCAGGAGAGGGCTCGTGGTACCTGCGTGGGAGGAGGGGCATCTCCCTCAGATTCAGAGTCTGTGGCCACCAACTGAGCAAGCGGCGCCACTTGTGATGACATCTCCTTGGCTAAGTCCTTTGGTATTAGGATCTGAAAGATATCACAATTATATTAATAAGGGTAGATATTTTCTTAGTTAAGTTAACATGCTTCTTATTAACAACTAGGGTTTTGCCTGCATGGCATGTTGATAAAAAGTATTCTATGTATTTTTCCAGATTATAATCTATCCCTGTGCCAAATTTCGTTCTAATCTGTTCAGTATTTTTTGCGTGAAGGAGTAAAAAACATCCATCCATCGTCACAAATAATTGCAATTATACAATTATAGTAGGAAGAAGGTAGCACTTCCATACATATATCTAGATATCGACGTCAGAAATAATTAAGAGCTATTTACAAAACTCATAACAGATACGCCTTTATTGTTTTCCATACAATTACGAAAATCTTTTGAGTTACTCGAAAGAGTTACGCCCTTAATATTTTTCGTCGATATCTACATGAAGCACTGCGTTCAAGGGCCTGACTCAATTGTTAGTGACAAGGAACTAAATTGGCGACGGTGAAACTGGATCGTTTGCTGCTGCATGTCCTCTTTTTCTCCCCGTACTTCAGTCTGGCTTTAAACGACCTACACTTATATTGACTAGTGATGGATGGAGAGGCGTCTGAGCTTACTCCGATATGAGAAAAGAACTATGCTCAATATTGGGCCATTGTGCCATCGTGAGTACCGGGTATAGTTTAAAAAATTGTTTAGTGAGCGTTACATACAGACCTGCAACCAGTCCCCGAGCAGGGCATAGGGCCGCGCGGCGGTGGCGAAGGCCCCGGCAACGGTCGGTGGGAGCACGGTGACAGCGCGTGCACCGCGCCACGTGAAGTGACGCCCGTGAAGCACCCGACCGCTGCACACACACACACACATTAATTGAACAATAATTCAACACTAGTTATCCAGCCTGCGGTTGAAATTCAACCGTATTGAAATTGTCAAATGTCAGTGTGTGTCAAATGCATGGAAGGATGTGTGATATTTTTAAATTAATTATTTAATGTATTTCCAATGGATTTCTACATAAAATAATAGCTTTCTGCACTTCTCCTCGGTGTAAACTTTAACTGTGGCAAATTTCATAATCCTCCGTCCACGTAATATTCGTAGAAAGAGGTACAAAGTTTTTGTTTCGCGTATTAATATATAGATAGATAACTAACGCAAAGTACACCGAAAAGCAACTTGTTGCAAGCAACATTATGCAACACATTTACTGTTCAAACCTGTTAATATATTTGTTTATTTAAAGGCAGTTTTCCCTTTTGTACTATTTTATTTGCTTGTAAAACAAAAACCTACTCGTGACAATAAATGTACTTTTCTCTTTTTCTTTACAGAGTATCACCTTATGTAGATATATTAACATTGCTCACTTATATTTAACAAAACCCTAACTTTACGTCGATTTTAAAAGCTAGATCGAGACAAAATTAAATGCCCTTTCTGTTATCGTTCACGCCAAACGCTAGTTCAAAATGTATGGAAATGACATTAGGTGCAGAAAAATATGGCGTCAGTTTTTCCTAATAAACGCCATTTCCATACATTTTGATCTAGCGTTAAATGTAAACGATAACAGAAAACACATTTGTTTTGGGGCGCAGATAAGTTAACCCTTTTACTATAATACCATACTCAAGCCGAGAACAAATACTCATCTGTCACATAAATGCTTAATCGACCGCGTCTTTTTTTTATCAATGTAAAAAACTATTTTTCTAAGAAAATGTGTGTGAAGAAAATAAAAAACTAACTCCCTTTACCATAAATAACTTGATGCTTGACTACAATCCCACCTGATTAGAGTGGCGACGAAGTCTTTGACGGTGAGTGTGTTTTACACTAACTTAATAAATAAATTTGATTTTTTTATTAATATCAAATCTAATATTAATCTAAAATCAAAAAAGACCTTTGAATTAGTTTTAAGGCAGGATTTTTTACAATTAAAAAAAAAACTCACTCTATTGCTAGAGGCAGTAAACTGGCCGCTTCACTATCCATGATCAGATGTACTCCATCCAGGTACTGGATACTGTCTTCTGTCCATGATGCCTGTTAAAAAAGAACTCCAGATATTTCTTTTCTCTTTAATTAATCCACATTTTCTCTTTCACTATTAAGTTTTGATAAAATATTCATTAATGGAAAGAAAAACAAACAAAGAGATAAAAAATGTAAATATTGAAATGTCACTGTCAAAGTGACGTTTCAGAAGTAAACACATTTTCATTGGCTGTCTTGTTTTTAACAGACTTTAAGAAAAGGACAAGGTTCTACATTATATTATTACTTTTTACTGTATGTACCGATTTTGATAAATCTTTTTTTTTTGCGTAGAATAAGTAAATGTTTGACATCGATCTCACCTGACGGAAAGTGGCGATGATATCCAAGTTCTTGTTACTCAAAAGCTGATGTCTGTCTTGTGATGGTTAAATTTGATCGACATCTATTGGTCGTTTTAAAGTTAATCCTACTTCTTACTTATTCAATGAAATTTGATGTTATTTAATAATTAATAGAAATGGTAAGATTTCAATGATTGATCAGTATTGTCGTTATCTATGTTAATATTTATATAAACCATTAATTTCAATTATTATAAAAACCTATAATTTATACCTGCATAGTCTCAGGTATCTGCGGTAGGGCTCGCTCTATGCTGGACATCTCAAAGCTGTCCGTTGACATGTTGTGACCTGAAATTAATATCATGAATTTGAGTTTGAAACCTGCACTTCAAAGGCAAACAGCCAACTAAATTACACAGAAATCCTATAATCCTTACTGTATGTTACCTTTTTACGCCCAGAATAGCAAAAAAAGAAGCAAATTTTTTCATCAATGAGGTAGGATGCAACCATCAGTAACTGTCCATTTTAAGAATGCTACCACTCGGATGCATCGTCACAGTGGTCCTTGAATTTCGAGTTACTGGTGATTGTACATACAACCTGGACTAAGTGCATGTGCCCTCTAAAGCTCGAAGGTGCATTCTAACCACTTCTACACTTGTTTAACAATACCGAATTTAAGCCATCTCTTTGCTAGTGTCAGTCAAGTCTTTCGTGTTTTATTTATTTTGGTCCCTGATATACCTTCATTTCCTCTGTCACTCATGCTGCTCAGACCTCGCTGGAGAGTTTCCTTGATTTGTCTCTCAACGCTGGGCGAGAGCGGTGGTGATGGCTCCTCGTCTGGATCCTGAGTCAGACAAAGTTATATTAAAATAACTACTAATTACTGCTTTTAATATAATTTGTTATAATATTATGCAATATTTTCTCCCTCTTATCTTATTAACGTCCCGTGAATGCGATAAGTTACTAGACCAGACCTACTAACGCTTCCATAGGGCACAGAGAACATTTTTTTCTAGTTTCCATTAAAAGAATTTGTGGTAACATATTCCAGGATTCTAGACAGCGGGTATCAGCAATAGGGAAAAAAACATTTCATCTTTACTTTTCCTCTTTACTATGGCATGGGAAAGGTGGTAGAATAAAATTATTTCACCTTCATAAGTGCACGGAAACCACCTACATGAAATAAACGATATAAGTTTGAGTTTGAAATATGATAGGCTCACAGGAATGTAAGGGTGCCAGGAGACGCCCGCGGAGACCCCTGCGAGCTCTGCCGGCTGAGAGGTGAGCCGTGACGAACGAAGCCGCGCTGAATGTCTACTGAGCCGAGTCACCAGCCACGACCCTCCACACCTAAACAATACAGGAAGTTATTTTTTTTCGTGTATATTTGGCAGGTTTGAAAATAAGTCGTAGATTAATTCTTATACCGTTAAGTGATATTCAGATTTTTTTAAATATTTAGGCCCAAATTTGTCATTACTTTGTATGACCTCGGCCTTTCAGAGCCAATTTGCTGGTCTCTAATTAAAACACCCGTCCAGCAGCTCCTTATGAAGAATTTCCATATAACAGCCTATTCGTGACTCTGTAAATTTTGACAAACTAAATATACTTTGTTCAAGTTTTTACAATATATTGATTTTATTTTTAATAATTATACTTTAACCATAAGTACTGTTATAATATATACCTAGGATCTTCACCGATAGCTTTCAAGACCTCGAACCCGGAACCTC
>DWJZ01008539.1:0-11279 GCA_018249125.1 Asbolis capucinus
CTATGTTCAGGATTGGTTCCAGACAAGAACTTCTCAACGGTAATACAGTTATGAAATTTCATATATTCCTTTGTATTGAGACTCCATACCTACTGTATAATTAAAGCTTGTGTTTTTAAATATTTTATTAAAGCTTAAGCATTTTATTATGTACATAGTACAAGCAGAATATAATGAGATATTTGTGTAAATTAGTGGTTGATAATAATGCCACTTGTTGATAAAGCGTCATAATGTCTAAAATGTTGGGTACACTAAGTTAGTTAAAGCATATTAATTCTTCTCTTGAAAACACCCTTGGTTACGTAATAATTATAAGTTTATCGATTGTTCAGAATAATGATATCAATGTTTACACACTTAATACCCTGTATTAGATTAGGATTCCTACCTGAGTCGGCAGCGTGGACATCACAAATACAAATCACTAATACTCTGTACCCGAGAACAAATATTAATCAGTGATATAGATGTCGTATAATTGTTTGCCCCCAGAATTGAACCTGGGACATCTCCATCCAGGTCATTATATATAAAGTCAAAATAAATATTCAGGCTGCAACATTAAACAGGCCTGCAGTTCAAATTGGCAGGATTGGTCCGTCTAATTGTTTGAAATATGCGGTCCGTCCTACAGAATAGTTTAATAGCTTCTGCCATAGAACTAATACAATACCACTGAACCTGGTCTGTACGAAGTATTTGTGTTTTAATTTTAACTGCAGAACTAATGTCAGCAGAAATTGCTATTGATTTTTATCAGGCGTTTAATACATTTTATATTTATCTACTTATTGGCTTATTGTCTACTTATCTACTTATTTGGGGTTCAGTTTTGTGAGAATAGATGATTATTTCTTCAGTACAGTAACTACTTTTAAGACATCTGATATATATAGATGTACCTTTGGAATCAACACAAACCTAAATTTAAGTGTACTTAACACGTCAAGTCCATGCGTTTCTTAACCACACTACTAATGCTATGTGAACAGTTTTGCAGATCAGGTTTCTCACTTATTGTTAAGGACTCCAACCATTTCAAATTCAAGCCAACCGTCTCTATTCATATTGCATCCATAGAACAACTTTCCGTTTGTAGGCTGTTAAGTCCAGTGTAATACTGGCGGTACACAAGTATGGCTATAGGGCATTCTCTCTCTTACTAGCTGACTGTTTGTAAAACGAAAATGTTTCAATTGTGTTTCGATTGAGGCATATAAGAACAACTTTCTTCTTGGTTCCTAATGATTTAATAATATACAACCTTCACCCATGTTCGCTTAATATACCATAGCTTAGTCTGCTCGTTCAAGAATCCATTTCTTATATCGCACCAAAACACCAACAAATCTTTATAAATAAGCCGTGAGTAATCCAACAAACACGTAATGGCGTACACCGCACGAATTCCCAGGCAAATAAAAAGTATTACTGGCACAATAAAACCACCCCGCTTATTTAAAAAAACCCTTCGAACGTAGACAAGTCAGCGTCTTAAAACGATTACAGACAGTCGTCAAGGTGTGAAGGGGAGCGAACACGTAAACCGCATTAGATATGTTAAATCTCGGGCCCCGGGCCCCAGGCCTCCGCTCGGGGCCTTTTTTCGCGACATTTTTATGCGTATCGCTTACTTTCGCGATTATTGTTCGGGCGTCGTCATTTGCATTGAACGATCATATATAGAGGGACTGAACCGTCTTGAGACTGACGGTTTTTATATGACAATAGCTACCAAATTCTTCCACTAATCCACAATTGAAGAAGTATACTAGAGTTTATTCTGGGCCTTCTCAGTAAAAGAAGAGACACGATAAGAGGTAAAGTTAGTCTTCAAATTCGCTCATAGCACGAATTGAATCGATCGTAATTTGCAGTCAAATGCAGGCGCGCGAGCAAATTGAACGGTGACTAACTATAAATACATTTGTGGGACTCAAAGGGTTTTTCGTATTTTACAGGATACATAAAGCCACTGGCCCTGGTTGTTAGTGTTTGATAGCAAGGGTTAAGTCTTGTCAGAAGTCTTAAGATGGCATAAAAACTTCTGACACTTGACTAACCCAATTCGCTTGAAAGCTTGCGTGGTGAAAAAATGGAAAGGAACCCGCGCTTAAAATAGGGGCTAAGCCTTAACAGATTTGAGTCAGCCGCCCAACAAACAGAATAGATACATGCATTCAGGATGTGTCCCCGTGTAAATAAGTTTGAATTCAAAATTCTTGTTTAAGCTCCAGTGATCAAATAAATAAAGCGCTGTACACAGGTGAGTGACATTCGTATGAGTTACTTTTCCGGGAAGGAAAAGTAGGAAAAATACTCTGTAGGTACTTAAATAAGTACCTATCTTAAGTCAATCTCAGCCGCTTTGAGCTGAGCACTTTGCTCGTTGCCTGTCATTCATTGAGAAAACTTTTACTTAACTTATATTGCTATTTTGTAAATGTAGGAACTTGTGTTGTTTTCTAATGGCACTTTATCTGAAAGCACTTGATGTAAATACAGTGACTTAACAATTTTAAATATTAAAATACATAATTAAATTTTATAGGTGTTTTTACCCTCGCCGCAAATGCAGGAATCGCGTTCAATTACCGCGTAAGGCAGACATCTACTACATATACGATAATAGCTGTCCGTCATTCAGGGAATAGTCCAGAAGGTTAAGGTGGCAATTCTGGTAAACCAAGTAGTCCATGTGAACCGCGGGGTAGTTCAAGGGGTAGTAAAATAGTCCAGTCATGTCACTTTCGTTTGGTGACTGAGTGCCTTTTGATAATTCAATAGCAATTGTAACCACTATCTTCTACATTCTAATTGAAAAACGAATCGTTAAAATAGAACGCAGATTGTAATTGTTCCACAATTTAAACTTTTAAAATTTTTAATAAGCACATACACAGTTTAAAATTTGAAATGTAAACTTTCCAAAATCTTGTCCAATAGTAATCAATGTTATTTATTTATACTTTATTGCTCCAGCAAAATATTGTGTTACAACAGGCGGACTTAATGCATTCTGTAACAGCCAACCTTGAGAATGTACAGAGAACTAAAAATGTTACATTTTGATTTAGTAACGTTAATACGAGAATACCGGATGTCACAAGGAGCGTTATATAAACTAAAAATCTAACAAATAACTCTTAAAACGCCTGTAAACTTAAAGCCTAAAATAACAAAAAGCGCGCGCGACTCATTGCGGTAATATTAATTCCAGGAGTTATTGCCACTACGTAGTAATTACACATTAACAACAATGTTTTACATAAATGCATATTACCTATGTGTGGATTTTGTGTCAGTTCTGATGATGTTTGTGAGTCGGGATTTTTGTTCCTATTAATCAATTGAGTACCACTATCTTTTTTGTAACAATATTAAATCTTCTTAGTTTCAAATGAGGCTAGGTAGCATTGTTATCAATAACTTTACACCAAGCAAAGTTTAGTCAAATAGATACTAAAAGCCATTATTATTTATATCTAACATAAGTACATAAATAAATTATACAAAATCTCTTAGAATGACATAATAATCAATCCATTTTAACAATAAACTTAAAGCAAATCATAATACATCTCCCCCAACAATGTATTTGAGTATTTTTTGATGTTTTCAACACGAAGATATTTACAGCTGAGCGGGCGATTGCACCCTTTGCCTTTTGTGTGTTAGCGATAAGGCACAGTGTCGGCTTCAATTTCGAACTAATTTCTTCGCTTATCTCGTTTGTTGTGCTTTCATTCAAAACTAACTTTAAATGTGTCAATTATTTTAAGCCCAAGGATTATTTAAATTGCTTTTTAGTTTGGCTGCACTCCATTAGTAGCCGATTGAGCACGTGCTTTTCCTTGTATATAAATATATATAATAGTATACCAATCGAAACGAAATAAGGGCATTTGTAATTGTACAAAATTCCTATGCCTTTGAAATTTAAATGTAAGGAAATGTGCAAATTCTATGTTAGTGGTATATTCATACCAGTTATTATTTTTTTTTTTATTTTCAATAAGTTAGCGCTTGACCATGAAACCACCTGATGGTAAGTGGCGACGTAGTCTTTGATGGTAAAGCGCACTAACTCAATAAAAGCCTGAATAGGCTCTTATCTTGAAGACATTTACGTTATAATCAAATGGGAATGCCGACGCGGGCAGCTTATTCCATTCCTTTATGGTACGAATGATAAAGGAGGTTAACGCCTCATAAGTAGCCTCTTAAGCATGCGTTCAAGCTTTTAAATTGCCGCAAAGCACTAAAAGCATATTGTGATAGTTGTTTTAGTAATATCTGATACCATTCAAAATGTTTGCCCTACAAAGATATCAAATTAGAATTCATTTTTGTTTCGAATCGTCGTATGGCCTTAACCCAGCGTCCGCCCACTACTGAGCACGAGTATCTCCTCATACTGAGGAGGCTTGAAGCATACTCCACCAGATTGCTCCAATGCAGATTGGTGGAGAGTGTAGTGGCCAACCCTAGTGTTGGAAGTTTTTATGTATAAATAATGAGTAATATTTCTTAGTATGTTAGTTTGGGCAGAAAATTTTAAGCTGAATTAAAACCAATTGCTCTACTAAGTGACCAATAAAATCTATTGGTCGGCACATTGCGCGGTGTCTAATATAAGTCCAAATGTGTTACCAGAACGCAGTCCTCTTCCATGCGGAGTTTGCAGAACAAGTTATGATGCAAATCCTTATTTTAATCAAACACCTGCTTTCGACACCGTCTCCTTCCATTATCCGTGACACGATGAGGTCATAGGAAACCCGAATCACGCTGATGGAGTTGTCTACAACGTTAGCGTAGACCTACATATATATATAAGTTCCGACCAACAACTGTCGAAGCTCGGAAGCTCCAGAGGCATCACACCTCGCCTAGCGGATGATCTCCCTTATGCCAATTTCGGAACATCAAAGTTTGAATCCAATATGGGAAACGGGTGACAAATTAAATTTATTTTTACCAGACTGCTTCAGTGTATGTATGTATGTATGTATGTATGTCCATTTTCTTGGCATGCCCAAACGGCGGGTGGGATTAGGAAATGTCGTTGAATTCGTTAGAAATCTTATAGTGACATATGTCATATAAATTTTCAAAATGGCGGCTGCAAGTGAAAAAAAGGGGTATTTTTTTTACCTGAGCAATATGGGTGTCAAATGAAAGGTTATAAAAAGGCCATTTCAAACATATATGTTTATATAGTATATGACGTTTATATTACTTTTTAAACCCAAATTTTCAAAAGGCTTAGCAATTATTTAGTAATTGTAGCAAATTGTTTTTTTGTTTTTAAAATTTTTTTTTTACTTGCAGTGTATGTTTGTGTTAGTGTATTAGTATATTTTATTATTTGTATATCCGATGACAATGCATTTTCATGACAAGCATGACCTGATACTACTTTCCGAATTGGCTCCAGATAAGGGAACTCGACGACCTCGACGGATAACAATACAGTTATGACATTATGTTTCTTTGTATTATGGATCGATAATAAAAGCCCTTGTTTAATTAAATTGCTAAACCATTTCACCATATACTCATACATTACCTTAGCATAGCGCGAAACAGTAAGGTCTTACAACTTATGAGTTACCCTAAAGAGTTACGCCTTTATTATAATTGTACGTAATTGACTCATAACACATAGTATTATATAATTACGTAACATCCATAATGAAACCCTTATATTAATAAAAACCACATGACACCAACAATATTAGCCATTAAAATGATCGCAAAACACAACCAGTATAATTTGACCTCCTGCTGTGTATTGAGTAAAGTTTTTCCGTTTGAATTTGTTAATATCTCAAAACAGAGGAAGGTCTTTGATAATTGGGCATAACTCTTTGGCAAGATGGTAAATCCGAGTTAATGATTTAAAATTACGACTTAACTTAAAGATCGTAAGGATTAATGAACATAATTTATAGATTGGAAGACATTGTAAAATATCGCTCTGTGATGTCTCGGAATGAAGCTAAGGCACTTATTCATTTTATAGTTTAAGAAGTTATGTTGTAGCTTTATTCCCGGATTTCGTGTTACAATTTGACGATTAAAACAGAGTGTGGGATAATGTGTACTTGGAAAAATCTGAGATAGAGCAGTTATGAGTTGTTGGTATGAGTTTTGGTCAATTGAATCCTTGGTTTGAATCTTGCGGGTACCTCAATTTTCAAAGTTGTGCAATTTAATCATCACTTGCGTTGGTGAAGAAAAACCTCGTGAAGAAACCTGCAGATTTCTCCATAAAGTTAACAAACGTGAGTGAAGTCCACCAATCCACAGTTCGCCAGTAAGGTGAACTATGGTCTCTTTATATCACATTGTGATGGAAGACCCGAGTCCAGTATGATGATAATGAGATGGCAAATCTTGTATTAATTTAGGAATTTTATTTACATACCCATAGCGGCCAGCTTCGATTGCAAGGGATCGAAAAAGTTAAGCATTAACCACGCAGTCGGTAGGAGGTGACCGCTAGTGGCAAAAAATTCATGAGCGCTTCCATGTTTCAGGCACGTAAAGCCGTGGATCCCGGTTGTGTTAGATAATAATCGATAAGCCATGTTAAAGACGTTTTGATAGAATAAAAACTTCCACTTGGGTTGACCATAGCATAGATACTTTAGGCTTCCTCAGCATGATCCCGAGCTTTGAAAGAAGAAAGAAAGAAAAAAACATTTATTCCAAATAATAACCGCTGCAACATATACACTACCTACCTACATAACTACCTAACATACATATCTCATTAAATATTCTTGCAATTATCAGGCCGGTTGGACTAGTGGTTAGTGAACCTGACTACTACACCGGAGGTCCTGAGTTCGATTCCCACCCAGGTCAAACTTTTCTGTGATGAGCAGGAATGTTTGTTCTGTGTGTCTGGGTGTGTTATAGAAGAAATCTATTTAAGTATGTATTTAAAAGTATACATATGTATGTTTATCAGTTGTCTGATCCCATAGTACAAGCTAACGCTTAGTTTGGGATCAGATGACCGTGTGTGAGTTGTCCAAAGATATTTATTTATTATTATTTATTTATGATTAAATATTATGACATTTTATATATTATTACATATTATATACTATGTAGTGACCCATCAATGATTTGAAGCCACAATCTACGTCATATCACATGCATCTTCCTCACAAGTTCGTTCTAACTTACTGCCAAGAGACTTCCAAAGGCATAAATGTATAAAAATGAAACAGTCGTACAAAAAATGTCACCTAAAGACCACACGGTTTATGGAGTGCCCTTTAGGATACGGGGTGTCGTTTAAAAAGGTCGCGAACTGGCACAAATGTCGCGCCCTTTGCGCTCCTGTGCCCAGGGGACCAGCTAGTGCTTGAGTAGATAGGGAATACAGATTCAATTTCATAATGTCTGCAACCACGGAATTGCTACTATTACTAACCGGATTGAAATGGTGGTCCTATTTGGAAATTAACCTAACGGCTTGAGAATGGAATGGAATGAGAGGACAAATCCTGCCCATTAATTTTCAATGTTATATACGTATTACAAATTTATTAACACTTGATTCGGTGAAAGAATACATCTAGAGGAAATCGGCACTCCAGAGAGTTCCTCATATAATTTTCGAGATGTGTGAAGTCTACCAATTCGTGCCTGGTCAGCGTGGTGCACTATGGCCCATACCTCTCACCCGAGTCCAGCAATAGGATAGTTCTGGGTTGCAACGATGATGATGAAGATGTCGATATCATATATATATATATATATATATCAGACGATATATATCAGACGATACTATGCTAATTCTCTCTCAGTTAATTCAGACACGTAATTCATAAAAATAAAGTTAAAAATAATCAACTCTCCCGCATTTACAAAATGGATGGCACATGACACGTAATTCGAAATTTAAACTGTCCAGTGGCGCCCTCGCGATGACGTATGGTACCCGCGGGTGTGATCAACCCTGTACGCGCGTAACTTTACAACGCCATGCTCACTGTTGTTCTAAAATGACATTTATGGCCTCATGAATAAGGTTTGAATAACTGCATTTTAATTTTTGTGTACCGAAGTATGACGGATTTGCTCTGTCAAAGACTTTCGCGGTTATTTATGTGACACGTGTGTTGTAAGTTTGTAATTAAAGCGCCTAACGAATTGTTTGGGACTCAGAGGTTCGTGTGAATTCGAAATGTTACCCTTAGCTTATTTTATATAAATAAACGCCAACTGTCTATTTCGCGTTACTGCTAAGACGATTTTGATATAATTGGGCAACAAGATAATAGAAGTTCGGGCATTAAACACAGGCTTCTTTTAGGGGCAGGTTTTGACACTTGGGTTGGTCAATAACTCCTCCAGCAATCTGCATTGGAGTGGCGTGGTGGAATTTGGTCTAGGCCTACTCAATAAGAGGTGAGACCCCTGCTCATTAGTGGGCCATCAATGGGTAGAACCCAAGGTTCTTCTAACTAAATGCTTTACAAACCAGAACTATATCGCGACTTAAGATCAGATCTGAACTTCCTACTAATGCGAAAATTTGGATGGATGGATGTTAGGTACTTCTTTACGCAAAAACTACTGAACAGATCTGAACGGAATTTGGCATAGGGTTAGATATAGTCAAGAATAATACAGGCGATTTTTTATCAATGTACCTACCACGCGGACAAAGCCACGGACAGATACAAATATTACAAAAAAAGTGCCCGTTTGCTCGTTTGCCTGCTTAAACCGTAAAGGAAACTCAATTTACTCTAGAAATCGCAGTCTTAGACAAGAATCTCGTTAACAAAAGGACTTTTAACGCCCTCCTAACTGAAATCGGTTAGGAAAAATCACATCTTGAGATTGTCTTACTCTGAGATAGGTGTTAACACGGTGACATCACAATGATGGCCGGCGACATACGCGTGGTTTCATTTCCGCTCTACACCGTACCACTTTTGAACACCATTGAAAAAATATCTCACTATTACACCAACTTGATTTGACTAAGAACAGAGAAAGATGTGGAGAGGTCGTTTTCTGTTATACAATAATATTTTTATTAACTATGTTACTACTTATTGCAGTTATTGTTTGCATGTGACCCGTTCACACAATTTTCGATTTAGTAGTATAAATCATCTTCAAATCTGATTCTTGGCAATATCAAGATAATCAGCCTTTCCGTGATTATAATCAGCTTGGTTGAAATATTAACTTAAAATGCCTAAATTTACTATAATGCATACTTGCCGTTTATATTTCAAATCATGTTTTTCGAATCCCTAATTTAGGAAGGACTTTTAAGAAGAAGAATACCTAACCTAAAAGTAGGTAAAACTATGTACCTCTATGCCGTTTCTGCCTCTAAATCCTATTATTTATGAACTCATTAGTGATTCTTTCCGTGTGTAGAAAATTATGCTAAAATTAATAATTATATACATGGCTATGCCAAACATTACATCTAAACCTCGTTTCAAAAATGGAAGACCTCGGTTTGGATACCTCTTAATATTTTTATTCACATTAACCATCGGACTAAACCGAAAGTATTAATTTTTTCACCTTAGTTAATGCGCTTTACCATCTAAGACTACATCGCCACTTACCATCAGCCATCTGATCATAGATCTGATCAATAGAAACATTTATTTTACCAAATAACCTCTAAAACCATTATTTGATATGTCATCTAAAACCAGGTGAGATTGTAGTCGAGCATTAACTTATAATATGTAAAAAATCTATATGAATCCTTTCAGATCACCATTACTACAATAGACACATCACATTTATAACTCGTAGCCTACTTCAAAGTAACCAACAATATATTTTTAATTTATCTAAACATACTAAAGCGCCTCCACGGACATCTCTGTCCACGTCTGTGGCGCAAATTGAAAAGCACACTCCAAAACCCCTTCAGCGTGACGTGTAGCGCACAATAGGACCTGCACCCGCTGGAATGCTTTATCGTCCCAAATTGACGTTCCGGAAACGTTCCGGATGCGGACTGAGCCGTGTTGCGCGGAAAAATTTATCTAGTTTAAAACTCTACGTAATTAAGTGTAAGGATTTTTGGGTCATTTTTGTTTAGTTAAGGTTTTCCGTTTTGTTTCAGACAAATTCAGATCAAACGCCTAAGCCTGGAGTAGCCAAGTATTTGGTACCGTACATAACTTCATGCGACATAATTTCCCTGTAGTTAAGTTTCGCGACTATGCTTTTTTGATGATTATAATCTCTTAAAATACAGAACTTACAGAAAATAATGACCATTAATTACTTGTGACGATGAACTTATTTTAGGGTATTATCTTCAAAATATAAAAGTTACAAATTATGCTAATTTCTATTTAAGAATTTTAAGCACTACAAATTTATTAAAAAATAATTCATTTGCCGTTAAAGCAGCAATTGTAAACATTGCATTCCTTTAGTTACTTTGGTGTCTCCAATTCGGTTGGCTTAAACTCATCAATGGTCTACTACTGAGCACGGGTATATGAGGCCGAGAGCATATTCCACCACGTTGCTGCGGATTGGGGAGGTTAGTGGCCAAACCATGTGTCGGAAGTGTTTATGCCAACCGAAGGCCTCCGACATGGCTCAACAATGACTTCCCACAACAACAACAACCGGGACCGACGGTTTTACGTGCCCTCCGAAACAAGGAAGCATTCATGGATTTTTTGTCACTAACGGTCACCCATTATCCTACCGACGACGGCCGCTGTTGCTTATCTGTTTCGATCGTTTACAATCGAAACAAGCCCCCGGCTAAGAACACTTCAGCCTCGCTTCTTTTATCAGAAAAAAAATGTTTTGTTATCCATACAAATATTATAAAGGTGAAGTGTTTTAAACGCCTTTACCTCAGGAACCGCTGATCCGAATTAAAAAAATCTTTATATGTTGTACAGTCCATTTACTGAAGACGGTATAAATACTGATTTAGTTGACATTTAACTCAACTGTAGATTAGACAACACGAACAGTTACTCTAGGAATACTTTTTATCCCGTACATGGTTTTATTACGGAGGAATCACAGGTAAAAATTAATCATACAGAAGAACAACAGATATAAACAACAGTAAGTCTTAACATTCCAATGGATGTATTGGTGAAAGGAATTTTGAAATTGATCGAGAAGTTTAGTTTGTCCATTATTACAAACAAAGAAACACAAAATTCCTTTTTAAAATATTATCGCGTTCAAGAAAACCGCGAGTTATCTAACACCTGTCAGTCGTAATAGCAATA
>DWJZ01008540.1:0-11279 GCA_018249125.1 Asbolis capucinus
TTTATCATCGAAATTACAAATTTAAAATTACAAAATAAAAATTACGTAAAGTACCTAATTTAACAATTGAAGGTAGAAACAAAAAATATACAAACTCCATTTAAGCCGCAACGTATAAAATGTTTTTATTAAAATAACAAAACATATCTCTCGTTCACACACCTTAGCTATAACGAAGCGATGTAAACGTGCCCACAGTTTCGTACTAAAAATTTTCTTAAATAATATTTTTCCTTAAATAAACCAACCGAACAGGGTTTTCCAGGGTTCTAAATTAATTGAATTATTTCCTCTGCGGTTGAGAATAAAATGCAAGTAGGGTTTTAAATTTTGTGTTTCGCGTCAATTAGTTTGACGTCATATGCTTAGACACTTTTAACACTTTTTGTACCCTTTTAGGGGATGTTTTTTCGAAAAACTGTTCTTATTAGACCCCTGCGGCTTAAATGGAATTTGTATATTTTTTGTTTCTACCTTCAATTGTTAAATTAGGTACTTTACGTAATTTTTATTTGTAATTTTAAATTTGTAATTACGATGATGAATGTGGAATTATGTATTTTATAATTAAGTTACTTTATTATGATTATAATGACTTGTTTGATTATGTAATTGTCAGATATATAATAATGAATAGTAAGATATATTTGCGACTAGTTAAAATCTGATGGGATTAAGATTAGCCAAATAAAAATTGTAAGCTTACAACGGTTATCTAAAAATGTTTGTATGTACGACAGAAGTTTTACCTCGTTGGTGTGACAAGATAAAAATCTTTAAAATGTATATATATATATATATATATATATATGTATATGTCGCCTTATCCGACGTTTATAGAAACGGCACTAATACGAGAAAATACTAAAATGCTGACCAGCTAATTTCAGGGTGTCAGTTTTTTGTGACGGTGTGCGCGCATCGTAAAAACTAAAATGTTGACTAACTAACTTCAGGGTGTCAGTTTTTTGTGACGGTGTGCACGCACCGTATAAACTAAAATATTGACTAGCTAACTTAACGGTGTCTGTTTATCGTGACGGTGTGCGCGCGTATCGTAAATTACTCTCGTAATATTTCACGCCAAAAGCAGTATAAGTTGAAGAATGTACATCACATTTTCTGTACGTGTTCGATAACTCAAATCAAAGTTACACAATCAAAATTTGAATTAATTCTTCAATACGTGACAGATACAACACACATAAATTTCACATTTGATCACCAATTGACGTCATTTGACATTAGCATTTCGGTTACTGATGCGTCATGCCAGTGATATTATCCGACGAAATGCAAACGGGTACAATGATGTTTGCAATTAAGTACAGGATAAGGATTTTTTAAATGAGCAGCTTAGTTATTACGTTTTGGCGGTGTGATTATCTGTGGAAGTAGTTTGGAACAGATTAAGATTGGTTAATTACTGTGTCAGCTGTTATGATTATAAAATTTGGATTTTAAACCGTTCCGTAGAATGTTCTGGAATATACATATGTAGTTATGTCCGTCCGTTTGTCTGCATTCTACCGCTGTTTATTCTAAATTGCTTTTAATTAGCTGATTTAGTTGGGTTAAAATATTTAGCTGGGTATATTAATGACGGCGAGAAAGTGTTAGAATTAAATATGGAAAATTTTTTTTAGAGTACCGGGAAAGGGTCCGGGGTCCGCGGTACATTTTTTTTATATCAAGCATATTTTTCGTGAGTAGCTTCATTTGGTTGAGATGCCCGTCTTTTTCTCTTACAATCGTTCTCGATTGTAGCTAACAGTGTCCACGGTACCACGAGAGGCTTTATGGCAATTTGTGGGACAAAGTGGTCGTTAAATTATATAATAGATATCTCATAATTTATTTTAATTTGGTAATCATTTTAAATGTATGTCGGAAAGAGGACTGACAGACAAAATTAATTAATATTTTTATATAAATATATATATAATTTTAGAATTATAAAATATTAATATTTATGTATAGTTCATATATATTTATCATTGTTTCAGGTGCTGATGAAAGACATCCTCCGGCCCTTTGTTCCTGAGTACAAGGGAAAAGTCACCTGCGAAGATGGAGAATGTATCCTTTTTCAATAAGAAAGCACGATTTAAAATCATTTGTCCACTATAGGGCACGGGTAATCAACCTTTAGAAGACTTGGAGCGTATTCTTCCAGTAAAGCATCATTGGTAAAAACGTCATGGGGAGGTACCCAGGTACCCAGTTTCGGAGAGAATTTTATGAGGAACTGAGACGAGCAGGTTTCCTCACGATGTTCTCCTTAATCGTAGCAAAGGATAATTAACTTGTAATACGCACATGACTTACTTAAAGTTACATTCAGGATCTGAAATATTCGAACCCAGGACCCCGGGAGACCTACGTTCAAACCGTTACGCTACCGCTTACAGTTAACCAGTTCACATAAACTTATATTAAAACTAATTAATCCCTACTAATATTATAAATGCGAAAGTAACTCTGTTTGTCTGTTACGCTTTCACGCCTAAACCACTGAACCGATTTTGATGAAATTTGGTACAGAGATAGAGTTGACCTTGAGGAAGATCATAGGCTACTAAGTATTGGGAAAAATAAAGGGAAAGGGGTAAAATGAGGGGATGAATGTTTCTATATAAATTCGTAATTTTTAAAGATGGGACTGACGTTTTTTTAATTTGCAAATAAGCCACGTTTGGCATATGGCGTATGGCATAGGGCAGCATTTTGACCACCACCCACTACCACGACCACGCGGACGAAGTCGCGGGCATAATGTAGTAAGAAATAAATGTGAAATTTGAAGATGTGAATATATATGTATGTGTTTCCTTCATACGGTAATGGTTGAACGGCCTAACATGAATCTTAGTACACATAGACCACGAGGATATGAACATAGGATAGATTTTATCCCGTCATCCCCTGGGATGGCATGCAGGTTTATGTTATAGTCTGGGATAACACGCTCCTTTTTATCGCGGGTGAAACTGCGGCAAAAAACTAGCCTCTAAATAAATTTAGTTTATATATGTTATATATTTAACTCCTATATTCCTTAACCAAACCCTAACAGTATATCTCCAGCTTCAAGATCTCCTCAGTGATTACGACTGCCCCTGTGTCATGGACTGCAAGATTGGAGTCAGGACGTACTTGGAAGAGGAGCTGGCTAAGGCAAAAGAAAATACCAAATTAAGAAAAGTAAGTTATCATCCACTTGAAGTGCTCATAGCCTGGCCGCTTGTTTGGATTCTTCCCTTCGTAAAAGTTAAGAAACAGCGGGCGCGGTCAGTAGGAGGATGGGTGACCGCTAGTGGCAAAAATTTCATGAACGCTTCCGTGCTTCGGAGGGCACGTAAAGCCATCGGTCCTGGTTGTTGTCGTATGCAATCGTTATGCCATGTAGGAGGCCTACGGGCTGCATAAAAACTGACGACACTTCGGTTGGCCACTGACCCCTTCACCAATCTGCGTTGGAGCAGCGTGGTGGAGAATGCTCTAGGCCTCCTCAGTATGAGGAGAGATCCGTGCTCAGTAGTGGGCCATCGATGGGATGAAGCCAAAATTTATCTTCTACCAATCCTACTAATATTATTAAAAGTTATATTATATTAAAAGTTTGTGATATGAGATAGATTAATATTTGTTACTCCTTCACGCAAAAACAACTGAACCGATCTGAATGAAATTTGGCACAAAGTTAGATTATAGTCTGCAATATAACATAAGCTATTTTTGATAAACGTACCTACTATGCGGGCGAATCCGCGGGCGGAAGCTAGTTACCGTATAATTTGTAAATCAGGAGAAAAACAAAAAAGCAATGCGAATTTAATATGGAGTAATGTAATTCCTCATCATGATGACCAGCATGTAAAAGTAATCCTTCTGCGATTCCAGGATATGTACGAGAAGATGATACAGATAGACCCAAAGGCACCGACGGAAGAAGAGCACCGGAGTAAAGGAGTGACGAAGCCAAGATACATGATCTGGAGGGAGACTATCAGCTCGACATCGACACTCGGTTTCCGGATAGACGGCGTCAAGAAGGCAGATGGGACCAGCTCCAAAGACTTCAAAACCACTAAGACTAGAGAACAAATACTTGAAGCTTTTAAAGATTTTACTAATAGTTCTCCTAATGCTGTGGTGAGTATTAGATTTTAATAGTAATATTATAAAAACAAGTTTGTGGATGTTTGTTACTCTTTCACGAAAAAACTACGTGACAGATTTGGATGAGACTGTACAGTAATGTAGGTTATACATCAGAGTAACGTATAGGCTACAACTCCTAAGTTTTCCATACAGTTCTCAAAGATGTGTGTTTACCAACTTCCTAATACACAAATTTAAAATTTAGGGGTACGCGGCGGATTTGATCTCTCTCGTACAATAGACCTATATTCGAATCACCAGGGTCTAGTGACTAGGCTATATTGCTTCACTAGTTGCTAAGTGAAATAGTTTACTTCATGTTGGTATTTTCAATACATTTATCGACAATTAACCTTATAATTAAAATAGACCAATTACAGCGCATTGTTTTGACAATCCCCCTTCCTTACCCCCGCTGTTTGACTGATTTTGGCAGTTCAATACATAAAGCAATATGCTTTTTTTCTGTCGTCGAGGGGAAACCTTCAAAATTTGCTCTTTGGGAGAAGGACCGGGGTATGTAGTCTTTACCCACTAAAACTGGGGGGTTTTGGGTTTTAAAGGAGACTCCGGGATCTCTCTCTACTGGAGTCCTCTGCGCGTGATGCTCCATTCGGGCTACCCATTCGGGACACACAATGCCGTTCGGATTGCTTGCTGGACGGTTCGGGCTCCTGGCCGTCCGCGATCCCGAAAGCACGTTACCTTTCTGTAACTCTATTCTTGCCCCGAGCTACAGAGGGAGAACCAGTATGCTATAACGTCTTTATAATTTGACTAACCAACTCATTTTCCATTTCAGCCGAAATACTTAGAAAGACTGAAGAATATACGAGCGACTTTGATAGAGTCACACTTCTTCAGAACCCACGAGCTCATCGGTAGTTCGTTGCTGTTCGTACACGATAAGAGAAAAGCTTCCATTTGGATGATTGACTTCGCCAAAACGGTTCCAGTACCCGAAAACGTGAACATTGATCACAACGCCGCGTGGAAAGTTGGGAACCACGAAGACGGCTACCTCATCGGACTGGATAACCTTATATCGATATTCGAATCCCTTATCAAAGACGATAACGGTAACATTGATCAGTGCTATTCAAATTTAAGTATAGAAAAAAACGTAAGAAGAGATAGTTTAACTTGAGTGAAAAATGTGCCTTTAGAGGGACGAACCTCTAGGTGCATTGTGATCGCTGTATATTGTACAGATCTGACTTAATTTGTCGACGGTGTACAATTCTAGACTACTTTAGTTACACTAAGTTGTTATTGTTACAATACTCAGTTTAGAGTTTAGGATACAATCCCAAAACGTTGTACAATTTGTACATTTTAATTCTTGACTGGTGACGTATTCTAATGATGATGATGATGAATTATTGTTAATTATCAATTTAGGCTGCTAATTATTGTAATTAACTTATAATTGCATTGGGTTTTGGTAGTGTTAAACAAGAATAAATATAATTAAATTGACTTTTAAATATAATTTGGTGATGTATAAATCCTGTCTATATATAATACTTGCCTATAGTAAAGTTCCTTACTATTTATTGATTATTGTTATATATAAAAATAAATATAAAAGTAATTATCATAATTCATCATTAATTACGTCACTACATATGACGTGCACTTTGTTAAATGTTAATTAATTAATTATTAATAAGCAGATGCAATTACGCAATTTTCCTTCGCATTTACTCCTTATTTTTAGTATTGATGATTTCAGATTATTTGACGGTTTTTGAAAATTGTATTCGTAATTGCACAATAGTTACATTTAAATACCTACCTATTATTTATTTTATTTTATAAGTACACTATATTAGTGTAAATAATAGCTAATTTTGATTTTAATATAGGTATGACTACGTAAGACAAAAATTTTCAGGAGGTACTAATTAAAACATATCACAAAATTTTCTGTCTTTAATTCGATTGTCCTAACAATTTTATTGTTAGCTACAAACCCAGTACTGAGTACAGGTCCTTAATAACTGAGGAAGCCTACAGTATAATCTAAGCCGCTGTTCCCATGCGGTTTAGTGGAGGGGTTAGTGGCCAACAATATTTTATCCTGACCTTACATGGCCTAACAACTGCTATCTCACCATACAAAGGGCAGAAAAATATGGCGTTTGTTCTTCCGCAAAAATTACCATCCCATACATTTTTGAACTAGTCTTTGAGGTGGGCAATAACAGGTCTCAAGGACCAGGACAGCCGATTGGAACTGACGACTTAAATATTAAGGATTGACTCAAGCCGCTGAACTATAAAATGCTATAGGCTATGAGAACTGAAATGAATTTCGTCTTAGGAACTTTTATCATTTAACTTAAGTCAAAATTTAATAATAGGTACAAAATAAGTAGCAAACTTCTAAGTTAATGGGCTTTACCATCTAAGACTGCATCGCCACTTACCATCAGGTGGAATTGTAGTCAAGCATGAAGTTCTACCATCGTACGACACGACGCACCTAGGGCATCCGTGGTATTTCACCGTGAATATCCGTCCAGTACGGACGAAACGCTTCTCGTTGTCCTTCGTGTGGCATACCGCGAAGGATTGGAATAAATTGCCGGCGTCTGTGTTTCCGCTGAAGTATAATGTAGGCGTCTTTAGACGAGAGTGAATAGGATTCTTCTCAATGAATGCGGTTTACCATCTAAGACTACATCGCCACTTACACCATCAGGTGGAACTACAGTTCCAGTTACAGACTACAGTCAAGCATTAACTTATAATATGTAAAAAAAGAAGTTATAATTTGTAAAAATAACCCTGCAAAGACTATAAATTTAATAACAAAATACTTAAAAAAATATATATGATAAAGCCTAGTCTCCATAACTATTGATATAACCTACCTGTCATCCTATATAATCTGGCAACCGAACAGAACTTTTACCTTTTTACTTTTAAAGGAAACATTTTCAAAAAATATTTCTTAATTTTCAACCACATAATTTAAGAATTACTTTTAATTCATTAGTTTCAACTGTGCTGTGCAGTCAGTGATTGTTCAAAAGTAAATATTATACGAGTATATCTTCGCTCAATTATAGTTTTTATATAATTCTTCCTATTACTATCACGGAATAATCTATAGATAGAAGTTAGTATACTCGTAGATATAAAAATTCCATACATCTATACTAAAAGTAAGGTTCTTGGGTAGAACATATAAACTCCACACTCAGTTACATATCTTTTTAATTCAATATCTTAATATAATTTTTAAATACACGTAATTAAGCTTTTATATACATTAAATAACTAACCTAATAATTGTACTATAATGTTTAAAGGCAGTTACGTTTTATCTTTACTGTCAATCACAATATCGGTAAGGCTGCCTCTTCGTGAACCGCTTTCATTACTAGCTGCACTCTCTTTACGCATTCTCGAATACAGTCGAGGCACTGGACCAGTACTACTACTATTAGGATTAGTAGCAACTGGAGAATATCTCCTAACCCTAGGCTGAGGTTCGTCGTCACTAACAGTTTCAGAATAAGGCGGAGGTGGTTGCGATAACATCGTCATTCGATTCTCTCTTGCAGCAGATGCTGTTATTTGTAACTCTGCACCGGCAACCACAGTCGCTAAAGTTGGCGTAAACTGCGGTGCAGCTGCCCTCACTGATACCCTTCTTCGCCTAGGACCAGATCCTTCGTCTAAATCTGGTCTAGTGGGAACTGGAGGTAACGTAAAATCAGGTCTTATAGACCCTCGTCTTCTGCTGGTAGGATCCGATACAAAGTCTAATAACCCTGGAGCATCTTCGCTGCTATGATCACCGCTATTAAAAGTGTTAGCTGTTTCAAGCATCGCTAAGGCACGTAATAAATCAGCCACGCTAGTATTTTCTAATACTTCGACTTGTTCTGATTCTGGTAGATTCGAGATATTAACATCAGGATCAAACAGGCTCGGTCGACCTCGGCGAGTCATATTTCTGTAATTCTCCAACTCATTAGCAAAGAGACTGCTTCTGCCACTCTCAGTAGCGTTTCTATAATTTTGAACATCGCCAGCAAACAAACTATTCCTTCCTCTATTGGTTTGCTTTTGATATTGCCTGATACTGGCTTCCAAGTCGTTTGTACTTTCTTCAGGGGTACTAGTTTTCCTATCTTTACCGAATGATGGAAATAAACTTTTTCTACCTCTTCGTGTTTTTTCTTTATAATCTACTAATTCGTCAGAACTTTCTGGCATAGCTTCGTCATCACTTTTTTTTGACCGACCAAATGTAGGAAATAGACTCATTCGTCCTTTGCGTGTTCGGTTTTGATACTTCTTTACTTCATCCTCGTCAATTATGTCCTCGTCGTCGTCATTACTTGTTGGATCACTAAAGTCAAATGTTGGAAAAATACTATGCCTTCCACGTTTTGTTTTCTCTTTATATCGATTCGCTTCATTATTCTCAAAATCATTTAGGTAGAAACTAGGAAATATACTATCGTTGTGCGATTTAGAAGAGTTCTCGCCTTCACTAAAATCAAATGTAGGAAATATACTGTGTCTTTTAGTCTTTTGTTGATATTCCTTGATTGCAGCAGCGTCTTCGTCTTCAGAAAAATCAAACGTAGGAAATATGCTGTGACGACCACGTTTTGTTTTTTCTTTATAAGTGTTAACATCGTTTTTCGGATTTTCTCCAAATCCAAATGAAGGAAATATACTACCTCGTCTAGGTTTTTGTTCTGTAACATTACTGCTGTCTTGAGCTATACTTACTCTACCTTTCATAGTATTTTTAATATATTCAGCAGGGCTTTCAGTCGCACTAGGTTTTCTAAATAACCTAGAGAATAAACTTTTTGGCTGACTATCTTCTGGCACACCAGACGGCAATGAAAATTTACCACTTCTTATGTTCGCTTCTTGTCTGAATTTTTCGTTGGTATCTCCACAGGTCCAAGTCATGTCTGGATCCATTTTAGGTACAGACTCTTTTTTATAATTTGGTACATCTACGCTTACAGCTCGATTTCGTCTAGTGTTATAAAAGTCGTTACCAATGCTAAATAATGGAGGTTTCTCACTAGCAAGAATATGTTTATCATCAAACATATGTACTCCTTTATCATTGCTTTGTTCTAAACCACCCAATACGTTTACCACTCTAGCCAGTAACTCTGCTGGTTTTACTATAGCAGACGCTGTGAAAGTTTTTTCTTTGTCTATTCCAAGCAAATCGGTATCTGATTGAATTCGAAGCATATCTTTGGTTGATAATTGTATGTTTTCGGAATTGGCTCGTTTTCTTTTTACTATAGGGAATCTTGGTTCTACATCAAATGTGAGGATGGGGCAGCTGGCACTTCTGTATAGATGTGGAGTAACTTCTACGTAGACAGGCTGAAAAGATACACATTTTGGCAGGAATTATCAACTGAAACATATTTTTTAGTTAATAACATTTTTATGTTAATGACATTGCTTAACATTAGTACCCTATACTAAGAGTACATTTTCCATGACTTTATTAAAAGAATTGTAATTAAGGTTGGAGATTAATGTCTTAATAGGATAGTTTCATAGTTTGCCATAGGTATTGTTACAAATTCTGTTGATGTAAATAATTTAATTTTAAGTTATAGTACTGGTCGTAGCCGTTCTCACCTTAACTTTTAACAAATTGGCTTCATTAATAATTTTCCTCAGCATAGCAAAATCTCTGGTGAATCCATGTAGAATCTTGCTCTGTGTAGATTTAATTTGATACGACAGTTTCTGTTCTAATCTATGGACATGCTCAGACCTCATTCCGCTAGTGATAAACCCTAGCAACATCACTATGTAACCCAGTCCAAATGTTATCCAAACTATTAGAAAAATCTGATATGTGAAGAAGTAGCCATACTTAAAACCATTGTTCACGGTTCCTGTAATTTAAAAAAGATAATGTTTAGGATGGACAATTAAGCATATTTGGGCGAATAAAATACATCTCAAATATTTAATATATCTTCACCTAGACAAGTGTTCGCTGCAAAAAACAAGTGCAGGATTTTTTAAGCTTAGCGCCTTAAACAAAGATAATAGCAAACTATAGCTTAGGCAGTCAGTTAAATTTGCCATTATTTTACCTTCAGGTCGTTCTAATCCACATTAAAACAGATCCCAGAAATTGTTCTATGCTTTGTCAGTCTCTAGAGACCCGTGCTCAGCAGTAGACAATTATTCGTGAAGCCATCGTATTATACCATATCAAGGCTTTTATGAAATCATCATCATCATCAGGTTAACCCATCACGCCCCACTATTGAGCACGGGTCTCTTCTCTGAATGAGAAGGTTAAGGCCATAGACTTCGACGCTGGCCAAGTGCGGATTAGCAGACTTGACACACCTTTGCGTTTTGCAAACTCCTCAGCATGCAGGTTTCCTTACGATGTTTTCCTTCATTGTTATAGCGGATGACATTTAAATGCTTAAAATGCACATAATTACGAAAATTCAGAAGTGCGCTCCCTGAGATTCGAACCCGATCCCCCGAGTAGGAGGACAAATTATTAACCACTAGGCTATCACTATTTTAAGCTAGGCTATTTAATGGAATACTAGGTTACAATTAACCAATCCCTAATGATCCAATCATTAAGTATCACATTTCAACTGTTAGTAATTCATTTAACTCAGTTTACTATTTAACCAAATATAATTAATTTTGTTGATGTAACAAATAATATAGAGTTATGAGGAATCAATTAAACCAAAATAATAAATGACATTGCTTTTCATATAAATACCTGCAACCAAATCACCAAATCCAATAGTAGTGAGCGTGACGAAGGCGTAGTAAATAGATGCGACGTAGTCCCAGCCCTCAAACACCACGAAGATGCAAGCAGGAAGAAAGATGAAGAACAGAAACCCAGGGATCAGGTACAAGAAGATCTGGCCCAACATGCCAAGGTTGCTGAAGAAGTAACTGAGGTTGTCAGCCCGTTTCTCATGCTTTTTCTTGTATTTGCGGTATACTGAAATTAGCTGTAATTTTAAAAGTAATTATATAGAAAAAAATATTTTATACAAGCTTTTATTTTTTACAAGCTTTTATTTAATTTGTGTTGTATGTTTGTATTTATG
>DWJZ01008541.1:0-11279 GCA_018249125.1 Asbolis capucinus
ATATATGTTTTTGCGTCACTTACCATCATGGGGGATCGTAGTTAAGCGCTAATTTATTTAAAGTAAATAAAAAATATATAGGCTGACGTTTCGTTTTTTCGTTTCAAACAGCCAACTCATAAACACGTTCCTCAAAACCGCAATATGAATAAAAATTATTTATTAGGTACAATGGTTTTGTTCTTAGTTTGTAGTTTGTTAGCAATAATTTCACAAAGATGTATCGGTGTTTTAATGCGGGCAATATTTTGTTGTTAACTTCTTTGGAAGGCAACATCTAGTAGGTTTTTTTTATTTAAGCCTAGAGCTTTGTCCACGACGTTGCTTCAGTTCGGATCATGACAGATGTTGCGGCTTGTCGAAATTAAGTCATTAATTTCTTAACGTTTGTCATCTAACGATATAAAACGATGGATTTTCATCACTTACGTAGCACGCAAGATTTTTTGTCCCAAGTTAATCCATATTCCGACTACATCCTCTATAGCCTTAACTTTTCCGTTCAATTAAACTAAAGCCATAATTCGTCGTGCCTTGAGAGTTTCTTGTTATCGAAACCATCGTATATTATTGATCCAGAAACTCGTAACTCAATACTCGAATATAGATAGATAATTGTTTAATTATATTAGAGCAGATGAATTGAGATGTCAATCTGTAATGCCAAATCTCATTACGGCATTAATCGTTCCCTGAACGAAATGTAGCAATTTCGTTGTTTGATCTCAACGATGTGCTATGACGACTGATAATTGGTATTGGGGCTATATGTGTTTGATGTGTGAAGTACATCTGTGACCTATTTTGAAAGACTGACGTCATGTAATGCAACAATCAACTAGATGCCGCCTCAGGTACAAAATCGAAATTATATCTTTTTCTTTTACTTAGTATAAGATAATGCTTGACATCGATTCCATCTCACGAAGTGGCTATGATGACTAAGGTGTTGGACACACTAACTTAGTAAATGACCATTCACTCTTCTTTTGAAGACTCCTAAACGATACGTGGGCGGGAACACCGACGCAGGCAAGTTATTCCGATCCTTCGCAGTACACATAATAAACAAAGAGGAAAACCGCGTCGGTCGAACTGGCGGGATGTTCACAAAATAAGGATGGATACCGGTCGTACGCCGTTTGTATCTGTATAAATATAATTATATAGGTATATACCGTTTACTATCAATGGGATTTAAAATTGCTTACATAGCAATTGGACTAACAAAACAATTTTATTAACTTCTGTTTTTGACATTTATTCATATTTATGTCACCTCTTACAAGAAGTTACAAAGGACAAGACTTAATGGCATTGTCCACCAGTTAAC
Organism: Asbolis capucinus; assembly: GCA_018249125.1. Classification (NCBI taxonomy): domain Eukaryota; kingdom Metazoa; phylum Arthropoda; class Insecta; order Lepidoptera; family Hesperiidae; genus Asbolis; species Asbolis capucinus. Next base: position 1,334 of record DWJZ01008541.1, read on the forward strand.
CCTGGATGGATGTGGAGAATGCTGAGGCATTATCATTACAATCTATAATTATCCAGCTACTGGACTCCGGTTTCCTCCACACACACATCTTGAAGAACCTTATGTGGTACTCTCAGGAGTGCAAGTTTCCTCACGATGTTTTCCTATACCAAAATTAACGTGGTCACGAACTTTATATAAAATTAGAGATGCGCTCAGAATTCGAACCCGATGACCTCCCCGTCCGAGAGTCCAACGTGCAAGCCGTTAGGCTATCACTGCTTCAAAGCCAAATTTAGAATATCCTACTTATATCGTAAATGCATGCATGCAATGCATTTTACCTTCACGCGAAAATGACTAAAAAGATCTCAATGAAATTACCCACAGTTAGATTGCCGTCTGGAATAACATAGGGTACATTTTATCAATGTACGACCCTAGTTATTCACTAAATCTACAGTTAACAAGCATAAATTAATTCTCGTTTACAGTTTCTTGTTGCTTAATGTAGACTTGGGGTGGAGTCCCTTGTTGTTGCGGCGATGTCCGTTGACCGCGTGCTATTCAAAGTTGATGTAAGCTGTACTAAACGACCTATCCCTCGGCCGGACGGACGGACGCACGGACTGACAACGAGCGATTTGGTATCACAGTGTTGATTTACATTGTTGTTGTGTTTGAATATTGTTGTATTACGTTGTACGTGTTTGTTAACTGTCTTGAAAAAACAGGTGGAATTTCTCAATTCGTGTGTATTTTTCTTTTATATACATATGTTACATCATTAGTTCTTACTGGGTGTTATTTGGTTGATACTTTTTTTATTGGAAAGCTTATAGTTGACGTATAGGTCCATTTAGTTTTGAACGACATCTTACGAGTAGTTTTTGATTTATACTTAATAATGCATATGTAATTGGCGTTGAAAATTATCTTTTTCGCAAAAAATAATTGCGGGTTGATGTCATTTGAAGCTAGTTTTATATGATCCCTTATGTTTTCCCTTATTTTTCCTATTATTATGAAATTTCAATGAATAATACAACAAATATTACATAGTTTTACCAAATGCGGTCAAATGAACCTGCGGTTTGACCCACTTCGAAGGTCCCACTTGATGAAAAGTGGTGATGATGTCTAAGATGTTGGACATAGTAAATGCGTATTCACTCTTCTCTACCTTGATTAAAAGTTGCCTACGTGTTATTCCAGACTAATCTATCTCTGTGCCAAATTTCATCAGTAGTTTTTGCGTGAAGGAGTAACAAACACGCATCGTCATAATTCCTTATTTATAATATTAGTAGAACGTTTCGTCTCAAAGCGAAGTACAGAGCATTCTTTGCATACAAGTGACTTTCGTCATAAAGTCTCGTCGAACGACTCAGCCACACAACAAACCATGTAAACTTATCAATTGCCATTCCCACACAAAGCCTCCGGGGGCCATGCGCTGTGAAACTTTTAATTGGTACGAAATCCTCGCTCCGAAGGCGTTTTAATTAGGAAAATTTCCTATGAACAAGCAAGGCGGACGCGATATAATTTCTATGCAAATTGCGCCTTTAACTTTGAACTAGGCATGTTTCACATGCGGCGGTTCGACGTCTATTGCGAACTATTCGTTGTTGCTTCCGCACGTTGATTGGCTGTTTTCACGTGTGTGTTAGACTTGTTGATGTGTTAACTGTATATGTGTTAACTGATCTGTAGTGATGTATAAGACTGGTTGTGTGGTATGTTGGAGATTTTTTGCGATTTCTTATTTTTTTAATGATATAATTGATTATTAAATAAACAGGTATGTTTTTTATGAAAAAAAAACGTAATATTTTATTATTTTAATTTGCCATATATATTTATTTACTGACAATTTTTAAAATTGTCTCTTTCTGCTTTATTAACGTAATAAATGCATATATCTATTTCAATTTAAAGATTTCTAGTTCTTATGGTCTCTGTTCTCAAGTTTAGATGGAAGGGCGAACAGACGGAGAGACAAATCGAAATTATAAAGCACTGGTCGGCAACCTTTTTTTATATAAGGGCCACAAATGTTATAAGGTGTAATGGTCAAGAGGATCGCAAGAAACGCAGAGTACCTTTATGTAGATTGGGGTGTATGTATCGCGCTGCAAAGTCATACGAGTCGGTTGCGGCCCGCAAGCCGCAGGTTGACAACCTCTGCTATAAATAAATTTTCTACGGAATCCTAAAATATGTGAAACTTACCTAACTCAATAATACTACTAAGTTGCGAAGACGGATAGCGCGCTTCATTCAACATTAATATAGAGCTAATGGATCGAGTTCGTTCAGACATTATTAATAACAGTACTTTGATACTTTGCAGTTCGTTGCCCGTAGTACATCTGTCTTTCAGAACAAAGGGGTGCTTACATTATCTTACTGGCATCTCATCAAAGTAAAAAAAAGTCAAATAATTTTATTTCATTACTAGGGCGCGCGGCTTCGTTCACGTCATACTCATAATTTCATTTATATACCAGAATGTGCATTGAAATATTGTATTCGATTTAATTAAATGTATTGTTTACAATTTAGGTCATAGTGGCTTCCACGGAAAAGGTAGATATATGCTGTCGCGGACTTTTATTTAGAACTACTCGAGACAAACAATTCCATGGTACATCATCTTTGTGTAACTCCAATGGATTAGGCAGCGTACGCCAAGATAGCTCTCAGAGGGCACATTTTTTTCCGACTTAATTGACATGTTTCGTTAATTTATGGCCAAAATTACATAAAATCATTACAAATTGAAGCCTATATGTTTTTCTAATGTATAATCTATATACATATATTACTGTAAAGTTTGAAATCCGTCAACTAGTTTTTCCGTGAATGAGTAACAAACATTCATACATCCATACTTACAAACTTTACGTTTATAATATTAGTAGGATAAGAATATCTAGCTCACTTAATGAAAATCAGAATTACATACGCAATATTCATATTTTCTTATGAAGATACCTGAAAATTGGTTAAGGATTTAAAATCCATCTATGGCCCACTGCTGAGCATGAGTCTGTCCTCATGCTTAAGTGGACTCGAGCATAATCTACCACGATGCTCCAATGCGGATTGGTTGAGGGTTTAGTGCGTATGCCAAGTGTGCTTTTTATGCCGTTGGAAGGCCTCCGATGTGGCACAACGATGGGAAAACTGAGTCCGAAGTTTTTACGTGCCCTCCGAAGCACAAAAATGATAATGTTTTTTTTTTCACTAACGGTTCACTTCTTACTGACCGCGCCCGTTCTTGCTTAACTTTCTCGATCGTATACAATCTAAACAAACCACCGAGCTATGAACGCCATACCAATAATAGTTATATAGGAAAGTTGTTCTATATGTCTGTCTCTGTCTATCTCTTATTGTGAAAAAAGATTGCATTAGGGTATGAAAGTTTATATAGAAATAATTGTCGAACGTAAAACAATGAAATTTTGTATTTATGCGCTTGATAGGTAATATATAAAATTCTTCTAGCGTTTTTGAAATATCTTCCCATGTGGAGTTGAAATAGAGGGTGAAATTTGTTTCGCACAGGATGAATTTGTGTTGAAGCTAGTAGCGTAAAAGTAGGATAAAATTTCTACGGGTAATCGAGTTCGACAGATTAATTGTATTTTGCAAAGCAACGCATCTTATCTATTATACTAGTAATAAAACGGTTAAAGGGTTAATTCTTTACAATTAATATATATTTTTTAATTTTGATGCATGAAGGCGTTGTTATCGGTGTAAAAACCAAAACTTTTTTTATTTATTTTCTTACTGTCTGTTCGAACTTCAAGCAAAAACAATGGAAAAACAGATTGAAGTGAAACTTGGCAAAATCAAAGTTTAAAACCGGAGAATGGTTATAGGATAGATTTTATCCCAGGAAATGTCCTTGTCCTCAGGATAAAATTAGTATGGCAACTCCGATGAAACTAACCGACCAATTTAGGTGAAAATTATCATGTTTGTAGCTTATATAAGGACAATGGTTATAGGATACTTTTTATCCCACAAAACTGCCTCGTTCCCGTGGGATAACAGGTTAACATTGGTATGGCAACTCTGAAATAACTGAACCAATTTTGACACTATTGTGAATGTTTTGCAGCTTACATAGCGAGATAGGTTTACATAGTTTTCGTCCACTCTTCTTCCGAAGCGACGCGAGGGCATTATTTAGTTAAAACAATCATATCAAATATACGAAAATCCCGTTTCCCGATCCCGTTACGTATATAAATTCGGCTCAAAATTTCACAAGTACCCTCAAACTTTGAATAGTAAAGTACAATTATCATGTCCCAGTACGTACTCCCGATATAAGTTACCCAGCAATACCCCGACATATTTATCTCAATATCTCAAACTAACTAAGAAAGTCATACAATGACCTCTCGCAGAGTTACTACAAAACAATCCCGCGGGAACACCCATCATACAATAAATTCATTCTCTACTAAGTCCGAGACTCAACTTGTTAAGGTCCTACCACAATTTATGGTAAGAGGGAATATTCGTAATGGGAAAATATCACAATGTTTAATGGTCCGTGGTTGCCTTTCGAGGAGTTGGTACGAGAGCTATGAAATTGTTATTTATACCGAACTTGGGGATTTTTACCCAATTTCTTGCGAGAGAGTCCGTACGTGGGAAGACTTGGGTTATCCGTTATTGTTCAGATGATTTAGAGAATTTAGAAGCGACTCGCGTCGTGAAGCGAACATTGAAACGATTTTGAAACTCTATAACAATAAACGAACGTATTTTTATTTGTATAGTAACATTGTACATAGTATTGACAGGCTGCTTGATCTAGTGGTAGGTGAACCTTACTGCTACACCGGAGGTCGAAGGTTTGATTTGCACCCAGGTCAAACTTTTCTGTGATGAGCAGGAATGTTTGTTCTGTGTGTAATAGAAATATATATTTAAATGTGTATTTAAAAGTATATATGTATGTTTATCAGTTATCTGATCACCAGAGTACAAGCTAACGCTTAGTTTGGGCTCAGGTGGCCGTGTGTGAGTTGCCCAAAGATATTTATTTATTTTAGTAAATAAATTTTCTTTTCGTTTTTTTTTGCTTTCTTTTTTAAGGTATCGTTAGTCTTTCGAGTAAGCCAACGTCATCCGATGTCCTATCAGAAAAAAATTCATTGATTAAAATAGACGACTAATGAACAAATAAGCGATGTTAAATGATCACCGACAACCATGCAGAACGCTAACATAAATAATACCAAAGGTCGATGCTTGTACTCCATGATATCGCAACCTAATCATTCTTCGTTTACTATACTAATTTACTATAAACTAATTTACTAATTCATAAATCAATCAGATAAATTGAGCCTGATGTACCAAAAAAAAACAATTTTCGAATTGCGCTTACTAAGTTGGGTATTAGAAAATATTATTAATAATTGAACATGCGACCTGTCGCAACTTGTTAGGGTACAGTTTTTTGGGAAACTTCAAGTTTTTCTGTTAGTCGTCGACATGCGACGAAGGTTAATGTACTTTGATAGTTTTATAGGTCGGCTCCAATATTTCTAAATCGGGCGACTTGCACGCCAACGTAAGGCAACATTAAATTACCTGAAAGGTTTTTCGTGACTAAATACTTATTTTTGTATGAACCTTAGGTATAGTGGATTTGATAAATACATGAATTTATAAAGCTCGTTCCGTGGCTTGTGGCGATTGAAAGTTAGCCGAGGAAAGCAATACGGGCATGTAACGCTAGTCAGGCAGTGATGCCTTACGGTTTAAAAGTCTGTTTTTTTAAAACACGAAGTTAATTCTTGACATCGATCCCACCTGATGGAACGTAGTGATGACGTCTAAGATATTGGACACACTAACTTAGTAAATACCTATTCAGTCTTCTCTTGAAGACTCCCACATAGTACTCAGGTGGGAACACCGACGCAGGCGTATTATTCCATTCCCTTGTGGTACGCATAATAAAAGACGAAGAAAACCGCGTCCTTTAGTCAGGCGCGGACGGGATCTTCACGACACAGGGATGGATATCTGGTCTTTCAAACGGGAGCTCTAAGAGAAGATTCGAATCCTGCATTTTTAATTTTCAAATTATGTGCGTTACGAAAGTTAGTTATGACTTTCTTCGGTGAAGGAAAACATTGTGAGGGTTCCTGCACTCCTGAGAATCTCTCATGAGGGTCTCGAAATGTGAAGTCTGCCAATCTGCCATGACCAGTAGGAAAAGGACATTACGCATCACATCGAGAGGAGATCCGGAGACATATATGGGTTTAATTATAAATACTGGTGATATGCCCTTTAGGCACAGAAACACTGGACGTAAGAGTTGGCAACTAATATTACCAATTTGCACTGGAGAATTAAGGCGGGAGAAACTGTGGGTAGAAAAAGAGGAAGTTAGAAGAAGACACTCGTGGCTGGTTATTAATGGAAGTAATTATTCTAATTTATAGATTCATGTTTAGGTCTATAATTGGACCATTATATAATAGTTTGTGATTAACCATTCCGTACTATTTACTAAGTAAACTAACAGCTTAAGTGTTAAGAGTAATATTGTGTGCAATAAATAAAATATTATATGTACTGTTACAATGCTTAACCCTAAAATGCTTACTTAGAAACTGGGATTTTTCAATTCAATTCATTTGTTTGTAATAAGCTTTTTTTTGTAATTTTTTTTTTCTGTCACAAATATTTGCACTGACCGAAAATCAAACTTGGGACGCAGAAACTTCCTATCGCAGAACTGACAAACCAAATGGCTATAGGGCTATTTGTTTAATGCGTTAAATGTCCGATATAGAACGATTCCATTGTCTTATAAACAACTTGCTGCCATTAAGGTATTAGGTCAAGTGTCGGAGAATTTTCTCTCTCTTTCTCTCTGAATGTTCAACTGAAGTACCCTTAACTAGACGTAGATCAGAAGTTATAACTCGTGATTGAACACGTTAGCTGCGCTGTAGTATCGGTTTATTTATTTTAAGAATAGGATTTAAGAATAAAGCTTGAAATGAATCAAGTTTGCTGGTACATTGATAATACAGTCGTCATCATGACGTAGCTATGCATTGACGTGTTTTTATGTGAAGCTAGAAATAAATAAATATAAAATAAATATCTTTGGACAACTCACACATGGTCATCTGATCCTAAACTAAGCGTTACCATGTGCTATGGTGATCAGACAACTGATAAACATACATATTTACTTTTAAATACATACTTAAATAGATATTTCTATTTTACACCCAGACACACATAACAAACATTCCTGATCATCACAGAAAAGTTTGACCTGGGTGAGAATCGAACCATAGTCATAGGCTTAGCAGTCAGATTTACAAACCACTAGACCAATCGGCCTGTCAAATAAAGTGACAAGACTATTTTTTATCAACATTCGTTAAGTTTTTTTTTCTGTAAAAACCACTCCTATTGACGACAGAAATGTGCAAAAATCGAACCCACGACCTCCAACTTAACAGTCGGGCTTACTAACCCCCAGACCGACCGACAGGCACGAGTGTTACTTGAATTTTATCAAAATTTGAATTTGAAATTTAATAAAATTTCTTTATAAATTTCAGTTTCTGTAAAACGTTAACGACATCATAAATTAAACATCATCTCGACGCCTCATAAAGGAACCGATAAGTACCCCGATTGACTACCAAGAACGAAACGATTGAAGAGCAATATCTGCAAATTAATTGAATAAAACGAACCATCGATAGGGACGACTCTCATGAATATGAATACGGAACGAGTGTTCTGTTCCTTTGTAAAAAAACGAAAACTCTAGTGTAATTAGTGTGGCCGTTAAACTAGCGATTTTTGATCTGTACAATATTGAAGATACAACAGTTTTAGTTTTGTTTATAATCTTAACGTTTCATCTTTATATTAAGTTATTGAAATGATAAATATTTATTTTGTCTTACGAGCTAAAAGCTTACTTACCGAAAGTTAATAGTTAACAATACAAAATCCCTACATCAATCATGAAATTAATACCAAAAAAAGAATTTAAAAGAAAATTATAAGGTCTACGATAGACAATACCTATCCGTCATCGGCCTTATTACGCGAGTGTAGGCTGGAAGAAAAAAAAACCCGGAAAAACTTCTGGTACTCTTCGTAAATAGAAAATGACAAATAAACTTTAGTTTACTGTGTGTATCAACTTTAACATTATTTTATTTTATACTAATGCAAAAACAAGATGAATTTTAAGGACAGCTGTTTATGCGATTATTTTTAAATTATTACCTCATCATCATCATTCCAACCCATAGCAGATCCACTAATGGCCTCGGGTCTCCTTGCACAATGTGAGGGGTATAGGCCATATTCCACCACGCTGGCTAAGTGCGGGTTCACTGACCCGCTAGTAAGTACACTTACTTGACAGACCTTCGAGAACTTTATGGGGAACTCTCCGGAGTGTTTTCCTTCACCGTTGCAAGTAATAATCGACTTCTAATACGCACATCACTTGTGAAATTAGAAGTGCGCGCCGCAGAATTGGAACCTAGGACCTCCTATTCGGGAGACCACCGTTCATACAACTATTACTTAATAATATATAAGTATTATTGAGTGATATATGACATTAGATCGGTATCAGAGACAATGTTTTGATGCTTAATACTTATAGAGGTTCTTTATCAGAACGGAGCCTAATAATGTTAACGGAATCTCTTTTTGATTACCGAAATCGATACAAGAGAGATATTGAAGATCAGAATGGATGCGGAGACGAATCTCATAAATATGGATTCTGAGACTTCTCATTCTTTTTTTGAACGAATATCAAGTAATTAAGCGAATATTAATTCGAGTTTGCGAGCAATTATATTGATTGGATGGATATTAATATTTTCTCAGATTTCATTAGCTTAACATTTATAATTATTGAGAGTCGATGTTGATTTCTAAAGTAGAGTAGAGTAATTGAGTTTTATTCTATACCACTAATATTATAAATGCTAGTTTATGAGATAGATGAAAGTATTTTTGTTACTCTTTCACGAACTTTATACCCGTACGTAGATGGACAGACGGATACTTGGTGGACAAAATGATAGATGGACGGCAGAAGTATATGAAGAAACCATCATTCATCACCTTCATCATTGCAAACTATAACTGCCCCACTACTGATTCGGGTCTCCTATCATAATGTGAGTGGTTAAGGCCATTGTCCACCACGCTGGCCTAGTGCGGATTGGTAGACCGATGAAACTATAACAGTCTTCCACTTAGCCAACTACACAATTATGTGTTCGAAATGGAAGTCTAAACATCAAACGATCAATTGAAAATTAATGAAACAGAACCCAACATCGGACGAACTACAGAAGCGTCTCATGAATATGGATACGGCTTCAAGTGTTCCGCGGCGTTGTAAAAACTCACACTTATTAGTACGGCCATAAGATCAGCGGACACTTTAAGATTGTTTATTAAAAAAATATTTCAATAACACCTCACAATAATCCCATGGACTTTTACATGACGAAATAAGCAAAAATTTCTCAATAAATTCTATTTCAATTAAAAAATTTAAGGATATAAAATCCACTAAATATTTTACCGACTTCAAAAACGGAGGAGGTGCTAAATTCGTGTATATTTTTGTTTTTTTTTTATATTATGTTACCTAAAAAATTTTACTGTGTAAACCGATATTAGTATTTTTTATCAAAATCTGTTGCTTGTGATGTGGTCTCATTTTATTTTAAGCGCCATCTGACGAGTAGTGTTGGAACTATTGTACCTTTTAATATTTTATTTTTGCTTTTTTACCACATAACTTTTAAAGATACCCGTACTATCATAATATGTTTTGCCCGTTCTTTCATAGTACTTTAAACGACATCTGACGAGTGGTTTTTAAGTTAATATCTTTTTATGTTTTTAC
>DWJZ01008542.1:0-11278 GCA_018249125.1 Asbolis capucinus
TGACCTGGGTGGGATTCGAACCCACGACCTCCGGTGTAGTAGTCAGGTTCACTAACCACTAGACCAACCGGCCTGTAGTGTAAGTTGGCAGTCAGGAAGTAACTTTACAGTTACATTATATTGTAAAGATCGGTGAATCAGTGGCTGGGGTGACTGGTCGGTCAAGCTATAAATAGAACCGACTTTACAACCTTACTACCATCACGGTAGTTTAGAGCGAAAACCATTTCTTTACGTCGTTATTGAAATATTACGTTTTATTTGTTGATAATCTGTGTATTAAATACTAAGAACTGCCTTAGCGTTGATTCGGAAGAATCAGTGATTATAAAAAAGTAGTTATTGTGACATAACTGTAACAGTTAGACTATGTTATCGCGGACTTATTTGTAGGTATTGTTGTCATTTATAAAACTGTAGTACATATTTACTCTATTGTCAATAATTTCCACAGCGTACGCGACATAAGGATATTTCTCTCTTTTTACGAATATTACATGGACGGAGGACTATGAAATTTGGTACTGTTAAAATTTATAAGAAGGAGTGCAGAAAGCTTATATTTTGTTTACAAATTCAGTGGAAATACATTAAAGTCCTTATTAAAATTATTTTGCTTACTACGTTTGTTTTTACACATGTGTTTAACGCACACATAAAAATGTATCAAATACTAATTTCTGCCCGCTTCGCTGTCGATAAAAAATCATCTGTTATTCCAGACTATAATCTATCCCTGTGCCTAATTTCATTCTGAACCGTTTAGTAGTTTTTTCGTGAAGACGTAACAAACCATCCATCTTCAAAAACTTACGCGTTATAATATTAGCAGGACATACATATTTACGGTTGATGTTCGACCGCAGACCGAGAGTGTAGTTAAATAATGAATATGGTTACCAAATTAATAATTAATTTTCTGTCTAATGTTAGAATGTTACTGTTAAACAAAACGTTATTTTAATCTTTTATAACGTTAATTTAATTGATATACAGTTATTGCTTCGCTGTTATAGTTTGCGAAATACTTTTTAACCATATTTTAATTTGTTAACGGTTCATTACTGAGCACGGGTTTCTCCTCATCACTGGGGATATCATAATGATTACTTCTCAGGAAAAAATAATACAACATGCGAAAGTTTATTAGGATGGACTGATGGATGTATGTTACTACTTGAAGCAAAAACTTACACCAATCTGGATGAAATTTAGCACAGAGATAGATTATAGTCTAGTTATATAAATGGTTCACTACTGAAAGCGGGTTTCTCCTCATCACTGAGGATACTATAAATAATAGTAATCACAGGAAAAAAATCCGAAATGCGAAAGTTTATAAGGATGGAGTAATGGATGTTTGTTACTACTAGAAGCAAAAACTATTAAAGCAATCTGGATGAAATTTAGCACAGAGATAGATTATAGCCTGGAATAACACATGCTACTTCTTAACAACGTACCTACAATGCTGGCAAAGCCGCGAGCAGAGACTTGTAATTTATATACTCGTAGCAAAACATTGAGGTCAACTAGTAATATTATATAATCTGTACCAAAGTTTGCTACATTATATAATCTGTACCAAAGTTTGCTACTTAATGTAATTATATGAGAAACTTTGAAAGGTTCAAATCCCTTAGTAGGTATGTGTAATTATCTCAGGTGAAAGTAATAGCCTTTTGATCATGGTGATTAACTGCATAATACTTAACTGTCGTCAAATTGCTTTAGTAAAGTGCAGGGCCATGGACAGAAAATTTTAATAAAGATTTCTTCAGTCAAGTCAAGTAATTAACTAACATGACATATAATGTAATTGTTTTGTAATTAACAGGCCGGCTGGTCCGGTAGTTAGTGAAACTGACTGCTACCTCGAAGGTCGTGGGTTCGATTCCCACACAAGTCAAACTAGGTACAGGCCATAGTCCACCACGCTGGTCAAGTGCGGTTTGGTGGACTTCCCACGCTTTTGAGAAATTTATGCCGAACAGGTTTCCTCACGATGTTTTCCTTCACCGTAGTTATAATCAACTTCTGATACGCACATAATTTTCAAAATTAGAGTGTGCGACGCAGGATTTGAACCCAGGAGTCCCGTTTGAGAGTCCAACTTTCAAACCACATGGCTATCACTGCTATAAGGCATTACGTAAAATAAAAAAAAAATCGATAACTATAGGTACTTATCCAGATTCTAGGGGGGCACACGACAAATCCCGAAACGGTCCGCCGTGACAGCTACCTACTCATTTTGCAAAAAAATAAGTTGGTACTCAGCTCACTGGCTACATATCAAATATCCATATTCAGTGAACAATAAATTTTTGTTACGCGGTGAGCTCAGAAGATGTTGCAGAACTAGTTTTTTGTCTTCCGCGTTCCTGACGCGATCTTTACTTCATTATTCACAAGTTCATGTTTATATGTACCAGCACATCATCCGCAGATGATAAATAAATAAATATCTTTGGACAACTCACACACGGCCATCTGAACCCAAACTAAGCATTAGCTTGTGCTATGGTTATCAGACAACTGATAAACATGCATGTATACTTTTTAATACATACTTAAATAGATACTTCTATTAAACACCCAGACACACAGAACAAACATTCCTGTTCATCACAGAAAAGTTTGACCTGGGCGGGAATCGAACCCACGACCTCCGGTGTAGTAGTCAGGTTCACTAACCACTAGACCAACCGGCCTGTCAAATTTGTCTTAACAAAGGTGTATTTTTATCTTAACAAAGAAATATTTATATATTGTTCAATATTATTCATACATAATCAATTCTGCTTAACGTTTTAGAGTTACTATGTAGAGTTTTTATATATTTGCTCGATTTATTTATTTATGATTTATTATTTTAAGTTTTGACACAGAGACGTTCTACACATAAAAATCTGATTTAAAAATGTTCAAAGGACCGCATGCGGCCCGCGGGCCGTTAGTTGCCAACCCCTGGTCTATAGAACGAAAGAAAACACGGCTACGGGTAGTACGTTTCTTTTATATATTTTTTTCTGAACGACCTTGCAATATACGTTTTAATTTTATAACCTTTTATTTACACAACAATATGTATAAATCATTGATTCTTTATTTATTTGGCCTTTATGGACTCTTAAAAGGTTGGTGAGCACTAATGTCTATGCTGAATTTATTAGGAATTCTCTGGACAAAAAAATTGGTACCAACATTATAACGATCGGACATATGGTTGAATTGTTGGTGCGTAGTAAGGCGCACCGGGTGCAGCTTGTTAAAATTATATAAAATAAGTTTCTGCCTACTGCTTCACCCGCATCATAATGTTGATAAAAAGTAGCCGTTATGTCATTCCAGAGTATATCTATTTATCTATCTCTGTGACAAAATTCATTCAAATCCATACAGTTTTTGCTTTATAGAGTAACAAACATACATTCTTCCAGCATCGTCACAAATTTCATATTTATAATATTAGAGGAATTTATCACAGAGAAACAGTATTTTAATATACTTTTTTGGCTGACTTCCTAACGTACTTATCACAGTAGGATACATAACATCAACGTAATAGGCGGGCAAAGCCGCGGGCAGAGACTACTGTCTACTAAATACATGTTAAGAATAGTTTTGAAGAACTGAAATCCTGGATAATTAATTCTAATATACTACGAAGTTTGTTTGACCAATCAGTTTTAGTAAAAAACAAATTTTAACAGAATACGTAAATTTTCCAACACAATGACATTAACAGAAAATGTTGAGTCATAACAATTACGTTCACGACCTTCAGTAGTTACCTCAGCTGTTAAAGAAAATTGCAGTAATTTAAATATTTTATTTTACTCATACAAAACAATGAACTGGCTATAATACAGTAAAACAAAAGCATGTACAGATGAAAAACTGTTTATGACAGTTTTATGTTATTTATTAGGAATAACAACTATATTTTTCTCGACTGCATCAGAAGGATCACTTTATAAAAACATACTTTTATGTTTATCCATTTCTTTGACATTCCTTACCACTCGGCTGGATAGATTTTGGTATAATTTGTCGTTGAATTCGTCAAAATTGTGATAGAGACATAGGTTATATAGATTTTCTAAACAGTGCTAGTAAATAAAAAGGGGGTAAAATGTGTTTTTTTATCTAAGCAAGGTTCATGGGCTTGTTTCGATTGTATGCGATAAAGTTAAGCAACAACGGGCGCGGTCGGTAGGATGGGTGACGGCTAGTGGCAAAAAGTTCATGAATACTTCAGTTCTTCGGAGGACACGTAAAGCTGTAAGTCCGTTGTTGTCTTTAAAAATCGTTAAGCCATTTTGAAAGCATCGGGTGGCATAAAAAATGACAATGACATGGGTTGGCCACTAACCCTTCGACCAATCTGCATTAGAGCACCGTGGTGGAGTATGGTCTAGGCCTCCTCAGTATGAGGAGAGACCCGTGTTTCTGAGAAAATGGGTTTTAAAAAAGGATACTATGTTATTTGCGGTTGAAATTCAAGCGTAATTCAATTTTAAATAAATTGTCATTGACAGTACTAAAATTATCAAACGTCAGTGTGTTTGAAATGCATAGTAGTGTGTGTAATGAGTGTAATTTTTTTTATTATATTACTGAATGTATTCCCCGTACATTTTTATATAAAATAACAACTTTCTGCGCTCCTTCTCCGTCGAAAATTTAACTGTGCCAAATTTCTCCGTTTGTTTATTTTTTGTAGTACGTTACAATGTTTTTATTTCGCATATTAATATATAGATAGCAACAATCAGATCGGATAGACACACTAGGCGGAACGAAACCCAAAAAAATCTCGTTTGAAAAGTCTACACAATTTATAAAATTATAGTACTGAATTTGAATCTAAATATGTATTTATAATTTAGTAAGAATTATGATACATCACGTTTGGAGAAAAGGAAGCTTTTATTAGGTTAAACAACATTTTGGAATACATCGTACAACGGATGTACAGACACGCTGAATACTAATATACCATGAAATCACGTCCGGACTAAACATGGAGAATTTAATCATAAATTTGAATAAAACGTATATAAAACTGCGTATACATAGGAAACATACATACTTCTAACTTGGACACGCTGCAGCGTGGCGGCCAAGTACAAGTAAGGATTGTTTTGCAATAAAATGTTGGCTCCTTAACAGCTTGAAAACTAACAGAGTCCACAGATTATGTACAATTTAAAGTTTCTTACTAAAGAAAAATATTCTTACCAAAGAATCATTTCCAAAAAAAAAATTTTTAGAATTTTCATTACTAAAGAAAAATATTCTTTTCAAAGAAAAATAAAAAAATATCTTACTAATTATCTTCAATTTTCTTACTAAAGGAAACCCATCGGTTTGAACATTACTATTTTCGATGAGATCTTCTGCAATCAATAGATATAATGAATTTAAATACAGCTTACTTTTTTCACCTAGAATAAGTTAATGCTTAACATAGAAGCTACCTGATAGTAAGTGGCAATGATGTCTAAGATGTTGGGCGCACTAATTTAGTAAATGCTTAGTCACTCTTCTCTTACTCCTACATTATACGTAGGCGTATACACCGACGCAGTCAGTTTATTCCATTCCTTCGCTGTACGCATAATGCACTTCGAAATTTACGACGATCGGCGGTTGACAACATAAGGATGAATACCGCCGGGCTTTCCGATAGAGGAAGGGGGATAAGAAAATGAATTAGTCTCGAGCACACTCTTCAAAATGTAAATTCCCTCTCTCTATATATATATATATATATAGATATATATATATATATATATAATCTAAGCATAAACGTAATTCTTCAAATCAATACCTTTCCACAAACAACAATGACGAAATTAGGGCGCCAAACATACAACAGAATTACCACAGCGTTATGAAATATTAACTAAATTCATTAACACGAAATGAGACAGATGTAAACTTTTATTACCAGTTTGAAAGTTATAAGTGAATTATTATGTGTTTAGTGGGCATACAATTATTCATGGTTCGTTATACATTTCAACAACGGATTGTTACTTCACGTATTATGTGTGAAGGAGAACAGACAACGATACAGGTCAGTTAGAACATGGGTCGGCAACATTTTTTGTATGAGGGCCGCAAATTTTATAAGGAAAAGGCCGCAAATATTGCCATATTTCATGTGTCGTCGTTGAGAGGATAACAAGAACGCCAGATTACGTCGTGCACAGTCTGTGTGGGCCGAAGTGCCGCATGCGGTCCGCGGGCCGGGGTTTACGACCCCTGACTTAGAGTTTCAAGCTTACTAACTCTAATGATAAGTTTGAGGTCTGATTGTTATATCGGAGTAACGGTGATAAAATAAAATGACAGTAAGAATCATGGTTGGCTTGGCTTCTTGATAGTCTACTGAGCACAGGTTTCTCCTCATTACTGAGGAAAGCCTAGAAAATTACCTTCCGCTGCTCTAATACCGATTCGCTGATATAAAACCCCTGGACGGGAAATGATGTCCCCCCTGGAATACAAATCAGGAATGTACCTAAAAGTGTCTAAAAATCCATATTTATTATAGTAATCCTGCTAAATTTATAAATGTTTAAGTTTGTGAAGATCTTTAGATATGTGGATATTGGGGTTTCCTTTACTAACCGTTAAACGGATTAAGATGAAACTTACCATACAGATAGACCACATCTAGGAAATGACCATAGGATAGATTTTATCCCGGTTGTAGATTCCCCTGGGATGATATGCCCGTTTATATGTTTAGATGTTTGTATTTCCTTGACGCGCTAACCGTCGAGCGGATTAAAATTTAACTTGTCACACAAACGGTTTATTTTTTATCAAGACATAACGAATAACATAAAAAGTAGCTTACCCCATCTGGGCCTTTTGTGACCCCCGACTCAGAAGCTCAGGTTCATCATATCTTCATTAACATACATTTGTATCACAAAGTATGGCTTAAGTTAATAAGATGAAGTGACCAGAATTAATAACTGTATAGAGCTTGACCCCAATTAGCGGAGATTTGAAGTCGATTGAGCTCTCGATAGCGGTATGAAAGTTTGTTCTTACTCGTCTTGAGTTTATATTTTTACGAGTTTAACACAGTATAATAACTGTCCCACGACTGGGACTTCACTCGCTATGTGGTGGGACTAGCCACAGTCCACTACGCTGGCCATTAGTGAACTTCACACGCCTTTGAAAACTTTTTCGGAACTCTCAGCAGTGCAGGTTTCCTCAGGATGTTTTCCTTCATCGAAGTAAGTCATAATTAACTTCTGATACGCACATAACTTGTTCAAGCGATCAGCCCACGAACTGGCTATCGCTGTTGAATTATATTTAAAACGTTTTTAGTTTATGGGCATATGAGGTTGGAATAAACACTATAAATTTATTAAACCTTTGATTAATAAGTTTTGATCCAGGTAGAACTGTTTCTGACAAAACATAAGACAATTTGGTGTTATATTGACGACAAATAAACTCATAGATTCAATCGACAACAAATGCTGACTATACGGCCTCTTGCTTATCCATTTTTTTTACTTAATTTACTTATTAATACGAGTATGTAACATTACATAAGATGTATGTATTATATAAACACTTGAATTGTTTATTAATATTTTTATTTCGGTTAGTTTCTAAAACTATGTATTTATTTCTAAAATAATTCCCGAAACAGTGATCGGCTACAAGTCGATTAGTCTGCCTCTTCAAAATCGATTAATGGACCGGTTGGCCAAAGTCATAGTCGGCACATTTCACTGTATATTACCTGCCGGTTGGGAATCCAGCCCTTCGCTTTTCTTGCATACTTTCCCCTGCTACAGAGGTCTGGAGAATCTGGAGAGAGAGGTCTCCAGAAGACAGATTTTAGCATTATTATACTTATACGAAATCAGGATGTACACACTCGGTTTTTTTCCATACAAAATTGACAAGTTTGTATAGAAAAGAGTCCAGATCGAATTTGCACCTAGTATAAGTATTTATCCCAGGAATCCCATGAATTAATATAAATATTTAAAACGTAATAACTCTTACTTATTAATTTCAACGGCTAATTTGCAGTCGATCGAGCGAGAGCCGTGCATAAGTCGTTTTATTATACAAATTGTGCGTGAATCGGCTCCTCTGCTTTCTCCTGCATGAGTGTCATTTTGAGCTACTCGTGAGACCGGCGGTTTTTATTTATTTCTTTGCTAAATAGCCGGTTCCATAAACGCTTTCATATAATTTTCGCAGTTTGAGAGTTGTAACGTTTACTGGTTTTTGATGATGTTTAACTGAATTAATATTCGGTTAATATTTAAGGAAAGTAGACCGATGGAAGGCTGATATCAAGGGACAATAAAAATTAATTTAAAAACTTACGTCCCAGTTCATACTTGGCCGTAACTTTTTTACTTTATAGACAAGAGGAATTTAGGATTTCGTTGTTGTTTTTATTATTCATTGATCTGCCTCTGACGACAAATATATTTTCTTTTAAAAACTATTTATACTTAAAACCAATAGCTCATGTAACGATAGTCAAAAGCTTACAATATAAAAAAAATAAAGGGAAATTATAAAAGAAATTAAGATAATGCCTAAAGTCTAATATATAATATCTAACCGTTATCAACTTCATAACAATACAAATTTAAGACTGTAGGCTATTGTGGGTCAGACAAAAAGGCGGAAAGAAACACGGTATATAAAAATGGTCTTATAAAATCAAAATTAAATCTTTTACTAAGATTTTCAGTAGCCTGATGGGAACTGGGAGAAAAGCAAATAATTTCCATGTAAGCGTTCCGAACTGTACCAATAAGATATTTTAGAATATCGTTTGGTTTTAAATACAAATTACAATTTTCCGCATTAATTAAAATACATAACATTACCTATTACCAACTAACACTTTTACCTATCTGTACTCTACCTATACTTCCACCTTCACTTTGAATCTTCGTTCTCTTACTTCTTCTCTCTTCTACTATGCCAAAAAACATTCAAATTTTCTACCGACCCCTAAAAATTAACATAAAAACAGCTTTTTATCTATTTATTATCTTAAACGTTAATAAAGATACCTCCATTTCACATCTTATCTAAGTTACCGTAAAATTTTAAGTTTTCGTTAATTAACATTTATTGATTTTACAAACATTTTTATTTACAGGTCTCCAGCTTGCAGCTTCAGGCTTCTGCTTGGTGAGTGAAAATCTTTATTAAGATCACAATAATATTCGTTTATTACTTTTTAAATGTATACTTCGCGGTTCATTAATAACGCTTCTAATTTAATGATAGTCGTAAAATTAAATTAATAACAATTTAACGAACTATTAAAACCGTCTAGCCAATGTTAAATTTATAATAGAAAAGTATTTTTATTATAGTTAAAATATTACTTTTAATTTAATTCGTCATGACGATTTTCAATGAATTACGTGTCTTTTGAATTAATTTCTTTTTGACAGTAAAAAAATCTAGTAACGGTTTGATTTAGTTTTTCCTTTTCTTTAAACAAAATAATGACGTTGTGAAATACCCATATTAGTTGCAGACTACAAACAACTACTAAAATAACTTATAAAAATCCTGGCTCGTAAAACCTTCATCATTGTAACATAGCTGCCCCACTACTGAACCCTCACAATATGAGGCATACAGTATACAGGTTCACCACGCCAGCGAAATGAGGATTATTAGACAAAGAACCGTATTAAAAGTAAAATAATCTATTAAGTACTAAAATCATAGCATTCTCAAAGAACCATAGGTGTTAAAGAGGTATTATAATATTTCTAACATTGAGAAATTCGCTGTACATTCCCACACTAATATTTATTTGTTATGTCACAAACAACGCAAGCACTTGCTGGAAACGTGTGAAACTTAAACAAGAATTAAAGAAATCTATTTGAATGCATGTTTACGTAAAGTATGTTAGGGTCCATTCACTTCATACAAACATGATTTGGGGTGTGTAGGGGACGTAAGAAATCCTATATCTACTAACTGTACTAAGTATATTATAAAACGCAGACAGGACACGCTGCCAGCGTCTTGGGTACTGCACCAAAGGAGCCTACCTTTTTACATATGTTTTAATTAATTTAATTATTATGTATATATTTTTTTATTTTAATTATTTTAATTTATTATTATTCTACTATCCTACTAATATTATAAATGCGAAAGTTTGTGAATTTTTTTGAATGTTAGTCTTTCCTCACGTAACGATTGAACGGATAAATAGGAAACTTAGCAACAGATATAGCACATGCAGGAAATGAACGTAAGACAAATTTTATCCCGATTGTAGGTTCCCCAGATTTGCATGTTTATATGTTAAACAGATTAAGATGCAAGTTGGCATAGAGGTAGACAAACAGGCAATTTCTGATCAATGTACGTACCACGCGGGCGAATTCGAGGGCAGAATCTAGTATAACTTAAAGTTGATATAAATTCCGATAATTAAAAAAAAAAACACTCTTTGTTGTACACAGGAGAACTGATACAAAAGGCTGCGATCTCTTCCAGACAAAATTAAGATAGAAAAATAATAAATGAGTGAGTACAGTGCTCCACACAGTACCACACAAGCATGTCAGGTATATTAAATAAGCACATTAGGTATTTAAAATTGCAACACGTGAAGTAGCATATGCTTTCGTGTTCGAAAATCATAAAATTAATCGTGGAATTGTTATTGATTACAGGAAATACAAACTGTCGCATTCAAAATTAGAAATCTAGCGAAAAGTAGTTGAATTTGTCGTGTAGTAGTGAATATACTACGAGTTTTTCACTTCATTAGTGATATTCATTAACAAATTAAAGGCGTGATCGACAAAAAACCCGACTGCACCACTCAATATTTGGTAAGTTTTCTTATTTTTTGATGTTGCCGACCTCACACCAAAATATGATTAAAAAACAAAAACCCGACTGCGACGATAAATGGCCCGCTTTTTGGTAATTTATGTTAAAATAATAATATAAATGTTATATGTATAATTATATATATATTGCAATTATTTGATTTCATTTGATACTCGTTTTACTAAGATATTCTACAGGATACGTTTTGAAGAGTGTGCTCAGGAATTACACGATTGAATTCCCCCTCCATTTCATGACGGAACGAGCCGACGCACGGCCGTTATACATACATACGTCCCTTCGTCGTAGACATTCCACCAGTACGAACGTCGCGCTTTGCGTCTTCTTTCATCATACGTACCGCGAAGGATTGAAATAAGTTCCC
>DWJZ01008543.1:0-11277 GCA_018249125.1 Asbolis capucinus
ATATTAATGTTATAAAGCTGAAGAGTTTGTTTGCTTGAACACACTAATCTCAGGAGCTACTGGTCCGATTTGAAAAATTCTTTCGGTGTTAGATAGCCCTTTTATCGAGGCAGGCGATAGGCTACGAGTGGCGGCTGAAAAGTTTTGAGCCTAAGGTATTAAAAATACTGATAGAAAATTATAAAAAATCTATTTTTTTATGTGATCTCCCTCTATTTCTATACTCTTCTTACATTTGCCAAAAAGTGCTTTTATCCCGGTCAAAAAATATTCGCCGTGTTTCTCTGGAAATGTTCGTTTACGGTCTCCTTTATTTCAATATCGCTGGAAAATTTCCGTCCTCGGAGGTCTTTTTTCAAATTTAAAAAGAGGAAATAATCGCTAGGAGCCAGGTCTGGACTGTAGGGTAGGTGGTTAATTTCTTCGAATCCTGTCTCAGCGAAAGCACGCCTTGCGATTCGTGCAGTGTGGCCCGGCGCGTTGTCTTGCAAAAACAGGATTCCTTTCAGTAGTTTGCCTCTCCTTTTCGCAACAACCACTTGGCGCACTTTTGTCAACATTGCGGCGTAATAGTCTCCGTTCATTGTGGTATTTTTAGGTAATCGATGAACAAAATTCCTTTGCAATCCCAAAAAACAGTAGCCATGAGCTTGGATGCCGATCTTTTCACTTTGAACTTCCATGGCGGCTTTTCTCCCTTTTCTTTCCCCTGCAATTTGACTCCTGTTAATGTTAGCGTTGGCCGAAGTAACTATTCCACGTGGACGAAGTCGCGGTCGAAAGCTAGCCATATAATAAAATAGAAACACCAGGAGCACTTAAGTAACTATTTATATTTCTGTGAGCTGCATTTAAAGTCAACTTTTAATAATGAATTGACAAACTAATGAACTGACAATTTAAGTAACCATTAACGACTCTGAGTACGGCTGTACGTCACAAGATCCCATCAGGATTAGCTGACGTCTTCCCAATCAACATGAAAGATACCTTTGTCTCATTAAGGGTTTATTGCGGACGTTCACATCCGTTTAATATTACTGAGTGACTTGCGCATGGGTTTGGCGCGTATTTCTCGCTTACTCTCTATTTACTCTCGTATTTCGCGTACAGGACCCTCACATTACGGAAGTCTAGACCATACTCCATGCTGCTCCGACGTGGATTAGTTGGCTCTTGGCCAACTCAACTGTCGGATGTTTTTATGCCGCGCGAAGGCCTCCGATAATACTTGAAGATTGCCACCTGACAATAACAATCGACCATGCTATACGTGCCCTCCGAGGCACGGTAACGGTCCTAATTTTTTGTCACTAACAGTCACCTACTTACCGACAGCACTCGCTGTTGTTCAACTTCTGATCTACATTACTTCATTACTAAACTTCGTTAAATATCTGGCAGTTAGATTTGGTCGCCACTTAATATGAGGTGGGAACGTCTTATCTAAGGTAAAAAAAAACTCTACCCAACATCTTCATGATCGTATGGCATTTTCTTTCCAGTCCTACCCACAGTAATCATAATACCGGTAACGAAATGAACCACTTTCACACCTGGAATGTGACCTGCGTGGTAGCAGAAAATTATAAGCATTATACTTAAGCTGTTCATATAGTTACACCTTGACCTTGAGGTACAATTCTTTTTCTGTAAGCGTGTACGCCAATCGCCAATTCAAAATGTATGGGAACGACTTTTGGTGGCAAGATATATGACGTGTTTTCCAGCATCAAAGTGACCACTGACAGAAAAGTGGTTTGCTTAGGAAAACTTGTCAATTATGGGGGATCTATATTTGTACCCCAACCAATGACCCCCTCCAAGGTCAAAACCGGACCTGTCAGTCTTAGATAAGACCAGTGTTCCGAAATAATCCGATGAACAAATATCTACAAAGCCCTGACTCAATTGACCTGGAAACACGAAACCCTGTCCTTTAGGTTTCTTACGAGTGTATAAGCACCAGAAAAAGGATCTTTGAAACTGAACACTCAGCGGAATTCATTGTAACTAATCAGTAATTTTTAGCCACTTTTAGTTTTGGTTAAGCTATTTTTCCTATTACGTAATTAACTTGTTACCGCCAACAACTGACGTAGCCTTGGGTAAAAGAGCTTTAACTATGAAAAAGCCCCAACACCATTTGACATACATATTGGTACGTAGAACAATCAAACACGCAATATTTTTATATAATGGTAACCACGCATCAACTGTGTTCGCGTGTCGTTGACGAAGGGCCAAACCGCATCAAACAACCGCATGTGCCGGCTTGTACTGGCTCGGCTAATTTGGAGCACGCGTTATACTAATTTCAATCCCAAACGATTCAGTTAAACCAGGGGTCGGAAACCCGACGCCCAAAGGCGGCCGTATGCCATTGCAGTGCGGCCTACACAACATGAAGAAAATTAGAATTACTTAGCGCACGGGTTGGTCTTTACTTATACAAGGGCCACAAATGTTATAAGGATATTGGTGCGGGCCACAATTCATGTGTCGTCATAAAGAGGATCGCAAGAAACGACAAGATGCGTCGTGTAAATGAGGTTTGTGTGAGTCGCACCGCAATGGCATAAGGGCTGCCGTTTGCCGGCCCCTGCACTAGAGGATCACGGCCATTAGATTAGTGTGGTGGACTATGTTCTAGGCCTTCTCAATAACGAGAAACCCGCGCAAAATATTAAATATACCACGCTATTAATAGGTTGAAGCCTAGTATACAGTATACGACGACCTAGGAACCCTTATTTATCATGTTAAATTCTCAACCCTTATCCTGTCTAATCCTCACCCATAAATCAGTAGAAATTTCAAAGCGTTCCGCGACACCCCTCCAAAACAGACGTACAAAACTACGAACCCGTATTTCAGTACTCATAACCAACTTTGGTAAAAATAAACACGCACGCCTCTTCTGTGGCCGGTATTAAAATCATTTATTCAGCATCTCGTCCGTAAACTGCGGTCCGTGTAGGTTTGCATTCTTTTTTCCCTCATTTCAGACTCGAGTCAAGAATACTCAACTGAGAAGTACCTACTGCTGAATCAGCTGATAGCGATTCTAAAGTTCTCGGGCACACAGTCAAGGATGGCTATTTTTTGCCATTGGTAACTTCGGTGAGTGAATTTTATATAGTAACGAAGTACCTTGGACATAAAGACTTGGGTCGATTTTCAAGACAGAACCGTACTAATAAAGAATTGATTTGATAATAAGGACATATTGAAACTCGACATACTGATGGATTGAATGTTGGTCTCCTGGGTTGAAATCTTGAAAGTAATAAGGGTATTACAAGTAAGTAATTCGTGAAAGAATACATGGTGAAGGAAACACCATCAAGTGCTCAAAGGCGTGCTACCAATCCTCACTTGGCGCGCGTTGTTCGTAGCACCAGCGACGCTGGAGAAATCAGTGAGGAGGTAAGAATGTGTAAACGTACTTATAATTTCTTACCTGACTCAACACCGAGATGTGGTCGACGTTGTAATCATCAGCGTCTGTTCTGACGAATCTGTTGCAGAGACAGGACTTGCCCACGCCTAGCTGCCCTTTCTCCTTCTCAGTACCTGTACAACAAGAAACATTCAAATAGATATTTAAATTGTATCTTTTTTTACTGAGAATAAATTAATGCTTGACACCGAGTTCACATCATGGAAAGTGGCAATGATTTCTGAGACGTTGGGCGCACTGACTTAGCAAATGGATATTCATACTCTTGAAGACCCCTACGTCATCTTTTATGGCCATAGCTGCCAAATAAGTGGATGAGCAACATGATGGTAAATTGTCAGAGCCGTTGATGCTCGTCAGAAACACGAAAGTCACCGAGGTGTTATCGGCTTGAAAAGGAGAACTAACTCCCAAGCCTCCAGCCCAAACAAGTCTACGAGAAGCAGGTCCAGTAACTGGGGTCAATGAGAGACTTACAGAACAGACCACACACACGACCAATATACACGATTGATGATAAAACATAAAAAGGAAAATGTCTAGAAGATAGAGAGAAAAAAAACGTCTTTTCGACACTCCGACTGAAAGATTGACGGTCAACTGCACAAGGAGCCAGCGAAGTGAAATGCATTACCAGGGTATAAAATATGTATCTAAAAAAATCATTAAACACGTATCAATTTTACAAAGCGAACTGAAGGCAAATTTTGTATAAAATTTAATTTGACTTTTCAGCCCTATTCACGAAAATGCTTAATATTCAGATATCAGCACGGTGGTTTATTTACATAAAGGATATTAAGTGGAATTATTAAAGCGATCTGAAATTTATTAGTTTAAAATTATCTCCGACGAGTCTAATCGGATCAGACCTAAATGTATGAAACGGGCTCTTAACTAATTTATTATGCAGAATGATTAGAATCAAAATCAAGAGATGGAGTAGGTAAAGTGGGTTAAGGGGCGAGATAGATAAGTAACAAAACCTTGTATCTCAGCCATCCATTGTAGTACAAAATTGTAATGTACTGGTCCCGTAACCGGTCGATTCTCGTATAGGTCGTAGCGATATTGCAGCAAATTCGTCGTTGAAACGCATTTTGGTATTCACATTCGCAATACTATCAACTACACCCCAACGACATCTATCCGAAAGCCGTTCGACAAATGTTAACTGTATTCCGATCATGTTGAAGTTCTATTGAAGCGCAGTGAATATAAATCCGGACATCAATTCAACGAGATTGAAATTATTTGGTAATACGAGAATCGGCTAGCTGGACGCCGTCCATTATAACTAGAGGTCCAAAGGTGGAGGAGGGTGCCCAGGAAAAAATCAGTTAAAATCATTGTTAGTTACTAAGATATGTAGTCATATTAGAATTCATCCTAATTTACAGCATAAAGCATGTATACAATTATAGCATTTTCATCTAAGACAGATGATGGAAAAACCTTGGCAGCGATAAATTTATCCTTTAAAAAGCTGAACCGGGCATTGTCATATTTTACTTGACCGTGGATAAGGTGTCATAATATGAATGGCAATTTTTATTTTTTTATGCAGCTATTCTAATTATGTTAATAAGATATGGAACACAGAGTTCTTTCGGCAGAAGTATGCAAATACTTAAAAGAAGGATTCAACACCTTGTTTTGTTTATAACCTGTAATATAATTTCGATCAATAAATTATTATTATTACATTTGACATGGATAGCTTCTGTCACTGACTGTATGGAAGTCCTATGAAACTCAGCACAGACAAAGATTAAAACCCCCTTCCATATCAACTTCATGTATTTTAATATTGCCTTATGTTTATCTACAGTCTTGATAAACTCAGTCAAAAGAAAATCATCCCTTATTGTTTTTAGTTTTAGGTTAGGTTGACTAGCAAACAATGCTTTCAGCCTTTCCGCCTTTGTATTTTACATTTCTTTTGTATCATACAAAGGAATTAAATAAATGACATTTTTGTTGAAATATATTTTCTGTGTTTGAAGTATTTAGTTACTTGCTATTATTATCTTTTTAAAATATGTAAATTTCAATCATTATATGTCACTCACAACCAGCCTTTTGCAAGAATAACTACTATGCAATATTAAACTTTGCAATTCAATTTATCTATGTCCGTACTTCATTACATTTAGTTCCATAAATTGGCTTAACACAATAGGATTTGTCTACAAAATACTATTAATGCAATGAATGACATAATATTGAGTAAATCCACTCTTTTATCCATTTAGTAAACAAGACATAGCGGCAGTACATGCGCATATAAAATGTTGATTTATGTTATGGCCCACTAACCCAGTACAATCGCTGCACAATGCCTGTTTGATGAAACAGAATAACTTATTAGCTTTCTATTGCATGAAAACTACAAGATTTATTTATTATTGGTGGAACCAGCAGATGTTTTCTACTCAATATTTTATAATGTAATCATCCAGATGTTTAATTTTAACATGTGTTTAGTAAATATTCATCAGTTAAAAACTTTTTCTATGACCAACTTTCAATTTAAAAGCAATTGATTCATGAAGTTTTTTGTACCTACACATATTGAGGATTTCTAAGGGTGTTGACATTGACAAATGAACAATTCATTTTTATAAAACAGCTTTTCAAACTTGACTATCATTGTTTAAAACCTTGTACAACATATTAATTTCTGTCTGTCTGAATAATAAAAAAACATCCTGCAAATGTGTATTTTCACAGAAGTTGATAAACAGATCTAAATAGAGAAGTGTGAAGTAGTTGTCAGTTGTACTTAGATTATACAACAAAAGGAAATTGTATCTAGTACACCCTTTGAATTTCAACTTCATTATTCAATATGAATAATCATAGATTGTTATGGTGCCCGTAGCACTCCGATAAATACTGACGATTTCCAGTATCTAAATATGAAAATTTGCTATCATTATTTTTCCTGGCAACGTTTTAAGCAATGCCAATACAACATTGCAAATTGAGACAACGAAAAAGTTTATTTATGTATCTGTCAATTTTCATTTAAATTACTACATAGCAATCTGTAGATCCTATTTCTTTTAATGAATGATTAAGATTTAAGGAAATATTATTAAATATAAAGTATTGTCAGAAATACATTAATCCTCCAACTAAATTAGCTAATTTCATTAGTTGAATCTCATGTTTACTGAACAAAAAAACACCATCTGCCTGTTAAGTAATGAATCAGCTGATAATATAAGATGTGTTATCTCGTTATTGACACCCTAATACAAAATGAAACACATTATATAAGAGGAAGTAGGACAGATAACAATACAATAGATGAATGAACTGCTGACAATAGGTGATAAAGGCATTTGAATTGGGTATCTGTTTATTTTAAGTACTCATAGCTTAGTAACTTATGTCAATTGTAAATGATCAACAAACTTAGCAAAAGTAGCAGTTAGATGAATACATTGAAATGAAATGAAAACTGTTTATTTTGTGTTATGAATCAATAGCTCATTTAAGCCTTAGTGCACTCTCTGAGTGGCAAAAAACTTCATTGAGTTTGTGGCTAATCCCTGCACCAACCAGCATTAGAGTAGAAAGTGTTTGTCTCAGGGCTTCTTATATCAAGGGGAGACTTATATTTAATACTGGGTCATAAATTTATATACAAGAAAACTATGATTGACATCAACTCTTTCCTTCAAAAGTTTTAGTATTTATAGCTTCTAAAATTGTTAAAGTTTTTTCTTAAAATATAGCACATCATAAAAAGGATATAATTTAAATTGCCTAACTAACTGTCCTTGGTGTTTTGGTGCTAATGGGATAAAAAAGGGATATGGACATTAAATATTGATAATATGTGAAAGGGATGCTACAAATATATACATAATTTTACTTATAATTCTTATATTCATAGTCAAATTATGTTTATAAATCCCCAAACTGGACTACCTATTTTGATAATGATTACACACATCATTTACAATTTGTTTTTAATTAAACAGCAAGTAAAATTATAATGTAAGTATATGCTATGCTTGTAGTACTTGCTAGTTAGTACATGCTAGTACTACATGCCTAAATGAAAAAGCAAATGAAATGTAATTAAAAAGCCATAGAGGATTTTAATTGAAAACTTACCAGACAATCCCACCACAGATATTGTGACAAGTTTACCACCAATGTTCTCAGATTTCTTAGCCATTGTCACAAGCTCTTCAATTCAGTTGTAAATTGTAAAATTAACGACAATACCACTTGGTTCACACATCACAACCCCAAACTAAATGATAAAACAAATTCACTATTATACATAAGCAAAACTTTAAAAATGTAAATATTTAACGGCGATAGTAGGATTTTGTGGTGCCTGGTTCTCAGTTAAATAGGTAGTTGTTATGTCTTTATAGCATTATTTAACTAATCAGAACCTTGAGTGGACAATGAGATAAATATCCAGCTAAAACGGAAGAGAAATTATGGACTGCACGAGTGCCAGATGTACAGATACAGCACGCAATTCTGTGTTACAGACGTTTTAATAAAGCTTCAAATCACAGTGACAGTCAGAGAACAATATAATTAAAATGAAATTCTTTGTATTTAACAAAATACCTGGCATAAAGAATTAAATTACTGTATTCTCGCAAATAGGTACCACTTTGACACATCGAATTATATTATTCAGACTACAGAAGATATCGGGGCAATTCACGCAAAAAATGTTCTTTAGGTATCACTTACACATTTAAGATCGAATAAAAGGTTTTAATTTACATTTTCTACTTATATTGGGATTATGTTTAACTAAAAACGCAATATTTCTTGATTGACACTACTCGCGTTGCTTTGTACAAGTTGTTCGGCGATAGATGACTCTATGGTTCGACGAACATAGTAGCCAACACATAAATAATAATACAGATAACTATATGATTTCGATCCGAAACGATTTATATTGGCGGCTGCACACGTATGAAATGCACACTGTTGTCAACTTTTATTATTTATGAGGGTCAAAAAGGTTTTAAGAATATTGTTACTTGTCATGGTCGGAAGACTCATAAGTAACCGAGTTATAAAATCGGGTCTTCACTAGCCACACTGCAGTGGCCAATGACTCAACGGGGCCCAAGGACCCAAGGACCGACCCAGGCGTACACACAGTGCTTTCCATATAAATTGATTATCATTGCATCCCATGACTGACCCTCTATTGAGCTTGGATCCCCACTCACAAGGGGTATAGACCATAGTCCAACATGCTGGACAAGTGTGTATTAGTGGACTTGTTGGTGTCCATGTAAATTTCGACGCCTCATTATCTTGGAGCACAGAAGTGATCGCGTCAAATCAAGCAAAAAAGAAAAAGGCGTGATCATAACTTACTTTTCTCGAAGCCATTTATTCGACCCCTGTGACTTCAGTGTGAAAAAAGTGCAGAATACGCAATCTAACGCTAAGGCCAATTTTGAAGAATTTGATAGATCTATCTCTATATTTCCAATTTCTGATTTACATTAAATTTTAACCAGTAATGTAAAAAAAATTGCAAGATAGTCTCTAAGTATTTTCACTTTTAGTTTCACATGCATTTATAGTAATATATAGCTGGAGCCGAGGCAAATTATATACAACAGCAACATAATTTCAAGTCACTTTTTTTTATATTTACTTTCATATATTAATTTGATTTCCACCAAGTCACTTTAGTCCAGTCACAGAATAAAAAAAGTCTAGTATTCCATTTAGTTAATGAACTCGTTATGACATTATATTTATGTTCATGAATAAGTAACAACATCATCTATTATAGCGGTTTCGAACAGAAGGGAGAAGTAAGTTCAAATCCTGCACTTACTTCTAATCTCTTTGTTTTTTTCAGTTATTTGCGAATTGCAAATCAGTTATCGCTTTGCTACATTGAAGGAAAACTTTCATTCCTCGCAATGCATTTTTGAGAGTTTCTTTTGACTTAAAGTTCTCAAAGATTTGCGAAGTCTCCTAATATGACAACATTGTGTACTATGGTCTATATTGTGAGAGATCTGAGTCCAACAGTGGGACAGTTATGGGCTTGTAATATTGTTTTTTGTAATCATGGACTTAGTAAGTTGATAATACCATCATAGATAAAACAACATATCTGGGAATGAAAATGATGTAATCTCTCCGTGCCGCTGGTAACACTATCACATTTGACAGGAGCTCTACGAAAACAGAAGCGCCTAAATGTCGTTTTATAATATTTTTTTCTTGAGAAATGACTTCTACGGATGATGGAAAAGACGTGAAAAATAGTCAAATATTTGGCCAAAAGGCCAAAACATATTATATTGAACTTTATAAGGTGAGTGTCCTTGTTATTTTAGTGAAAATGTGGTTTTTAATGTGACGCCGTTTAGGCCGTAAAGTTCACTTTAGGTCCGCCATTTTTATCCTCCTGTAAACTCTTGTTTTCGTATATTTTGTTGAAATTTTACCTAAGTGCGGAATATAATGTGCGCGATTAAGTGATCGATTAAATCTCTGAGGATTCTGTTATGTGAATATTGTGCACATGTCGGAGTACTCTCTTCACTGGGATGGACAATCGGCCGCAGAGGTATTCGTATAAATTGTATTGTACTTTAGTTTTTGCTGGCGTTTTATGTTGCTTGTTATTGCATTTTGTAAAGCAATAAGTTAAAAGTATAGAAATATCACGAAGATGTATAAATTACGTGTCCACATAAATAATACTTTTTGTGCTGATGATTTGAAGAGGTGCTCAATGACAGCCATACTTGATCATTACGAAGTCACGTATTACGTTATGTATAACTACATCTGGTACAGTTTAGATAAACATTGCGATTATGTTATTGTTACATTAGTAGTCTTAATTTTCAGATTTGCACCTAATGCTAATGAACTACAGAGTTCAATAGAGGTGCACAATATGTTTTAGGCTCGACAGGACCCTGTTTTTAATGTTGACATGTTTCTTAATATACTGTCCAGATTACAAATCAAACATTTATACAACAAAAGATAATTTATCTATAAACAAAATACATCTTGGTGAAACTAAATGCTATTTTACAAATATTTTACTAACAATGCTTTGTAAACACCTATTCATGGGTATCTTTTCCTATGATTCTTCAGTGTAATCATTGTTCTTGGAACTCCGAGTGATGAATGGAATTTGATAAATTATATTTCTTGGATAAGTAATTCAATCTGGAAAATCTTTTCAGCTGCTAAAAAATCATCAGTTCTTTTTGAAATGAGATGAAATGAAAACTGTATATTTCGTCTTAGGAACCAAAAGCTCACTTAACAAATGTCAAAATTTTACAATACAAAGTCCCTACTTAATACCCATCTGTCATCGGCTTTATAAATAATACAAACTTAGGACTATGTATGCTAGTGTAGGCTGGAAGGAAAAAAAAAGCAGTGGAAAAAAACTTCCGGTACTCTTTTTAATAACAAGATTACAATGTATTACAGAAGATTATTACTAGCCCAATTGGAACTGGGAGCAGTACGGATAATTTCCGTGTATCCTTGTCATTTAGATATTCCACAATACTATAATATCCCTTGCTTCTGAGTTGAGATTTTACACGTTTTTTTGAACAAATTCACAGACAAATCTTGTATTAATTTAGGGATTTTATTAAAAAACCGTACACCAAGCCCCACAAAAGATTGCCGGACTTTTGAAAGCGGTATGAGGATGTAGCTAATTGATCCATTCTTCTTGTTATCTGTTTACTAACATCTCTGTTTAGTTTATATGAAGCTATATTATTTCGTATAAAAACAATATTACT
>DWJZ01008544.1:0-11277 GCA_018249125.1 Asbolis capucinus
AACGAATCATGAAAATCAGTGAATCCAATATAAAGTTATGAATAAACATTAAGAAAAACAAAAAAAGTAATAACTCAAAAACCAACCATCAGATGTCGCTTAAAGTGTCATGAAACTACGGAACACGTATTACCTTTGAAATAAAAACATAATTATCAAAATCGATCCACCCAGTCAAAAGTTATTTAAGAAAAAATAATAACAAAAATATTAAAAACAAGAATAACTCCAAAATTACTCGTCAGATGTCGTTTAAAAAAATGGGACCACATCACAAGCACCAGCTTTCGATCAAAAAGAAATTTTTCAAAATACAAAATTGTGAGGTTTATATTTAAAAAAAAACACAAATTTAATACCTCCTCCTTTTTTGAAGTCGGTAAAAAGTACATATCGTATTTGACGAAAAAAAAAATAAAACATTAATATCCGGCCACAATAGAACAGCTGTGATCGCAGTGGCCTATATGTTATGTTATATATGGCCTAGGTTTATATCCTATACCCATGTCTCCAAATAATAACATTATTATTTCAGCAGCCAGTTCAAATAAAAAGGCAAAAATCGATATCAATGATACATCATTCTTTTTGGACACAAACAACATTAGTATGGACGCCTGTGATACAACAGATATTAGTATGGAGGGTAGTCAGATAAGTAATCTCGAGGAAAATATACTTTTGGTGCCGAAGAAAGACTCATCTGTCATGCCTACAAATGCTGAAAAGAGATTAAAAATTATTGAAAGTAAAATAGCGTTTTACAATAAGAGAATAGCCGCATTAGATGAACAGGAAGTTGATGACGATAGTGTTAACTCAGCATACATTCGATGTGAGAAGTAAGTCATATTTGTTATATTACTAGAAATTACCCTTGCTTCGGACGTACCAGTTACCACAAAAAAGTAGTTATTGTGACATTACTGTAACAGTTAGACATATGGTGTCGCGGACTTATCTATAGATAAGAATGTCCTCCGAAAACCGGTACGAGGACGTAACTAATTGTTCCAGTCTTGTTATCCGTTTACTAACAGCGCTGTTCAGTTTAAATAAATCTATATATTTCGTATAAAAACAAAATACGCATTCAGGTGCCATAATGTCATACTATTGAAATTCTGATTTAGACAATTTTGAGGGTAACTGAAGAAAAATTCAAAAAACATTCAAATTCAAAATAATTGTATTTCATATAAATATTTTTAAGAAACTTATGAAAGTATTTTTTTTTTAATGTTCCTTGAAATTTTATGAATATTATGTTAAAACTGTTACAGATTAAAAATGGCAGTTGTATCGTTATATAATGAACGATGTCAGCTTATTGGTAACCAACAAGTTAAACGCAGAGGGATTCGTCTGAAGCTAGCAGAGGGACGGCCGCCAGGTCCAACGAAGGCTCTGGAGAGATTCCTCAACCAGCACTGTAACAAGGATGGTGAACCACCATTTCCTGACTTCTGTGATGTTGTCACATGTGTGACGGAAGCAAATGAGAAGGACAGCCTTGGATGGACTAAGGCACAGATCATGCATGAAGGTTAAGAATGTCACATACATTTCTAGGATTCTGTGCGTCAAGTGTTTAAAATTAGTAACATAGGTTCTGGAGCTTGATTTCAACCCATCCATGACCTAACCCGGTCTCTTCTCATACTGTGGAGGCCTAGATCATGCTTACCACGCTGATCCAATGCGGATTGGTGGAGGGACTATTGGCCAATCCAAGTGTCGAAAGTTTCTGATCCGCCCGAAGGCCTCCGACATGGCTTAACGTTTGTAATCCAACGACAACAACCGGGACCGACATTACGTGCCCTCTGATGCACGGAAGCGCTCATAAATTTTTGCCACTATCGATCACCCGTTCTGCTACCGACGGCACTACTACTAAATTAGGTTAAGTGAAAATGTTTCGTCTAGGTAAAGAACACCTAATATCGTTAGAAAGGT
The DNA here is from genome assembly GCA_018249125.1 of Asbolis capucinus. Lineage (NCBI taxonomy): Eukaryota > Metazoa > Arthropoda > Insecta > Lepidoptera > Hesperiidae > Asbolis > Asbolis capucinus. Next base: position 1,963 of record DWJZ01008544.1, read on the forward strand.
TACATCTAAAAGATCTTTATAAAAAATCAGAAGCTTTTACATCCAGAAGAAGAAGATCATCATCAAAAAGAAGAACTTTTAATTTTTTAAACCTTGACTTTTTTGTTTCGTTAATTTCTTTGTTTCTTATGCAACCTGCAACAAATAGTAATTTAAAAAGGAGGTTGAAAATGTTAAAATTCTAATAACAAAAAGGTTTTTGGAAATGTTCATAATTTTTTTGAAAGGGGTATAATTGTATGAAAATGATAAAATTCCGAAATATTGAAATAAAAATCATAAAAAAATACAATCTTGGGACCTAGAATTTTTTTGTGGTCGCTTATGTAGCTGACAGATCAAAATTGCACTGAATATAAGTCTATAGTGAGTCTCACCAGCGTAGCATGTATGAGAATTCAACATCTCCCTCCCACGCATCTCCGGAGGGTAATCCTGTCTCTTTTCTGTACACAAACAAAATTACGTTTTAATTTTCAGCATCTACTCTCTTCACATTATGCGGGCGGGCGCTGCAGAAACGGCGGCAGAATAAAGAATACCGCGATTTATTAAACAGAGTGAAGTCTGAGGAGGTTGAGAGAGATCCAGCTGATGATGATCCCCAGCTCAGAGCTAAATTAGAGGAGAATAGACGGATTGCAGTTAAAAAGGAGTCTGATATATTGGAAAGGTAATGAAACGTTCATAGCCGATGGATATGTAAAGTGATCTGCGGAGTTAAGCAGTGTTGAATTTTAGCTTTTTTTACCTAGAATAGTTAATGCTTGACATTGATGGTAACACCACCCTGATGGTAAGTAGCGATGATGTCTGAGATGTTGGGCGCACTGATATTGTTCGATGGAGGAAGGAAACTAGCATAAAATTCTTGAGTGCCTCTGTGCCTCGGAGGGCACGTAAAGCCGAAGGTTGTTATCGTTAGATAGCAATTGTTAGCTCATTTCGAAGGTTTTTGGCAGCATAAGATTTCAAACGCTTTTGTTGGCTACTAATGCTTCTATCAAACCACAGTGGAGCATCATTGTGGCGTAGGCTCTAGGCCTTCTTAGTTATGAAAACGACCATGCTTCATAGTGGGCCATAAAATCTTCGAGGGCAAATTTAATCCTAAAGAAAATAGAGAGATCTACATAACAATATAAAATAAATATTGTTTTCAAAGGAACATGCATATATTATAAGTGGAAGGTTAGTAAGGATGGATGGATGAATAGATATTTGTTACTCTTTCACGCAAAGCTTACTCAAAGGATCGGAATGAAATTTAGCACAGAGATAGATTATAGTCTGGAATAACACATAGGGTACTTTTTATCAACACTAACCAGGCGAGCGAAGCCGCGGGTCGAAGTAATCTTTAATATAATTCACAGAATTTTGTATTTTAATTTTACCACAACATTCAATTTAGCTTTAGCACAATTTTCACAAGATAAAGTTGAGCATGGATTATTTTTCAGATTTACTATGCTACAATATGCAGCACCAAAAGCAAAATCACAAAAAATCACCACAACCACAGATACAAAGAACGGAAACAATGATTTGATTAATAAAAGTGATGGTCATTTAACATTAGCTCACAAAAATAATGAAGTGGACAATCAAAAATTAACTGTGAATGAAAGTGAGAAAAGTGATAAAAAAACCTTGAAATCTAGTGATACTAACATGAATATTAAAACAAATCTAATAACAGTTGTTGGGACGTCTGAAGATGCATTCCAAAGTGATGCAACTGATTGTGTTTGTGATTCTAGACTCATTTGTGGTGATATTGAAAATCTTACTTCGGTGCCAAAACAAAGTAATATCGTCGCTAATAGTATTAATAATATACAAAGAAAACTCAGTGAAAGTGCGGGCCACATCAATGAAACTAGTAAAAATGTTAACATAAGCAACAATAATTTAAAAGAAAATAAATGTGATGTTGCTAATAAACAATTATTTTACATTGAAGCTATTGAGAGCCAAGCACCAGATGAGAATTTGATGGCCATGTTTAATAAAATGGGAGATAATTTCACTCTCAGCGTAGAAATTATGAGTGATAGTTGATATATGAATATTATGTTTAGTTTAATATTAGAGTCATATTGTTCTAAGTCATTAAAATCTTTGCTGCATCATATTGTTTGTAAATTATTAAAATCTTTCCTGGATCATATTGGTCATAAGTCATCAATATCTTTCCTGGATCATATTGTTCATAAGTCATTTAAATCTTTCTTGGATCATATTGTTCGAAAGTCATTAAAATCTTTCCTGAATCTCTTATGACCATTATTAAAATCACTTAATCTGGAAAAATCTTATTTTAATGTTATTCGTATTATTTTATCTGGTAACTTACGAGATCCATATTGTCATTAAAAATCTTTCCTGGAAATTTATGACCATTTTCAATATTATATCTAAAATTTCCTAGTCTCGAAAAATCTCATTTTAATATTACTTATATTATTTTGTCTAGGAACTTGCATTACATATTTTGAATATAGAACTGGCAACTGGAAATGGCATTGGAAACATCATATTGGATAGGATCTGTCGATAGTATCTGCCGAATAGGCTTGCTGCACTGTAGGATTTATGAAGCCTTGTCATTGTAATTTTACCTGTAACATGATATTTAATATGTAACCCTACGAATATTTTTTGAAAATACATATTTATTTTAAGTATGTATTGAAACACACTATTTTGTTACATCAAACTAGTATTATTCAAATTTCTTTGCTAACCATGACTATTTGTGTGAAGTTACAAAAGCAAACATGACGTTTCCTGGTCTCGTAATTTTTTTTAGCTTCTAAGAGTTTAAAAGTGTAACTTATCTAATTTTTAATAACATTACTGATATAAAAGATAATATACAATTTGATATTTAAACAACTAGCTTATTTTGTACGAGTTGCGTTGCTGGGTGGCCAAGTTAAATATACCATAATCTGATCTGATCATTATAAAGAATCATTGCACATTGAAAAGTACTGTTACACATAAAATGTAAAAAAATACCTTTACCGTTATTTCTACTTAACAATAATTTGAGGCATATTTTTACAAGCTTTTATTCAACTTGCAGTGTATGTTGGCATATGAGCATGTTAGTTTATTTGCTTGTTAAGTGCAAATCTTGTAAGCTTAATTAGATCCACTTCCTCTTACAGTATGGAGCTGAAATTTTGTAGACTGCTTTAGTTCTGACGACATTTTTATGATCAGAATGACCTGTTATTACGGCTAGGATTGGCTCCAGACGAGGGAATTCCTTAATAGTCACAATACAGTTATAAATTTTTTTTTTCTTCGTGTTAGGGCTCTTCAATTAAAGCTTGTGTTTTTAAATATTTTAGCGAGGCCTTTAAGTTTTTTAACGTTACATCCAAACGTATTTAAATTGTTAGTAATTCTGGACTAATTTCTGAAAAATGTATTTTGTTTCATAGGAATTGAATGTTTCATATTAATATTTCATGCCATTTCAAGTTATCGAGAGTTCATATTTTATGCAAATATAAGAAAAATATTGTCAGATATCATTTTTCTTAATTCAATTCGATGCAGCATATTCCTATCATTGTTTTTTTTGTTAACATAGATATATCTAAGTATATTTATGTTCGTACTATTTTCTAATGTAATATTGTAACAAATTAGTAATGAATTTTTAAATTAAATTGTCTGTTTATACAACTACTTGTTATAATTTATTTTCTTCTATTTTCTGCCTTTACCACCGAAGTAATTATAGAATTTCTTTGGGTTCAACAGCCTCAGATTATCGCATCGGCTAAACTTCTATCTATAACAGTATCAACTTTTAACTTATTTTCTGGCTTCATGATAACAGCATATAGGTCCGTTATTTTTCAAGCGCTCAAATCATTGGCGCAACCAACTCGGGTGGCACCCGGTGCGGAATTTGGCGTCACCCCATTGACAGAAAAAGCAACAATATATTTTTTTATTTGTATATTGCTCATTGTTGAGTAACCGGGTGGGTGTAAGTTACAGCGTCAGTGTTTTCGTTCGATTACAATGTTTTTTCAAAGGCTATTACTCTACTAGTGCGCTTTACCATCAAAGACAACATTGCCGCTTAGCATCAGATGGAAAATTTGTCAAGTACTAATTTATAGAAAGTAAAATATATATATTATGTTGAGCTGAAAGTAATTCTTTCAGCATGTACAGAAACACCTTTATTATAGGTATATCAAAGTACGAACAAAATTCATTCATCCATTATTTCCTCCATGTACTGTCGAGAGTAATGCTTTAGACCTCCTCGTTATACGGATTATAGCGTCAATGCTATAACCCTTACTTCTCTTCAAAGTATTTATATGAGATACCTTCAAAATACGTACTGAAATTTATCATATTTACAAGCTTTTATTTAACTTGCAGGGTATGTTTGTATATTAGTATATTTGTTTGTTACGGGTCAAATCTTGCAAGTTTAATTAGACCTACTTCCTCTTATACTGCGGAGCGGAAATTTTGCAGTTTTCATTCTTATGACAAGCATGACCTGGTACTAAGTTCAGGATTAGCTCAAGACAATGGAACTCCTCAACGGTTAACAATAACAGTTAAGAAATTTTGTGTTTTTAAATATTTTTGATAAACCTTGTTTAGTCCTTGTTATACAAACCAAATGTATTGACGTGTCGACGGTTCTTCACATCCTTCGTAGACTCCAGATGTCCTATTCTCATAATTTATGTACCAAACTTCTAAAATGTATCTGTTCATGCGTTCGTGATAGCTAATTTTAGAAATAGATTAACTGATTTTGATGCAGTTACCATGCATTTGTTAGCTGAGGTTACGTATAATTTTATGTGATTCGGTTCACAGATAAAAAAACATGTTAAAGATTCTAAGGCCCTCTTTACTGCTGTGAAACGGAGTGTGCTTTACTGGTGTGAAACGGAGGGCAGTTACTAAGAATCTCCCAAACACAGGCAAGTTCCATAATAAAATTTTGGAACTTGTCACTTCAATATACATATATTACGTGACTTTGTGTATGACAATGTCATGTGTATGACTAAGGTATTAAATTATATCAATTTGCTAACACCAGAAAAAATTAACGTCGTGCAATCAAAAAGAAAAAAAAACCATCGAATAAAAATAATAAGGAGTTGAATTATAAAATGTAGATGGCTTGTTTTGTACAGATTTAATAAGACTGATAAATACTTATACTGGTTTCACATTTATTTGTTGGCTGTACTATTTAATTCGGCATTTAAACATTGACAAAATTATGACGACAATTCACACATTCAATTGCAAGGTGAGGTTTTAAAACGACACATACAAGTAGTTACCGTACTCCTAATATCCGTCACTATTCAAACTTACGTATATACAGGATTTTACATTAAACATCCCTTTTTGCTTGCCCAATCTTTAAAATAATTTAAATTATCTAAATTAAAACCAAAATTCAAATTTAATTACACTTGATTTATCAACTCTTACGCACATGGCTGAATCCAATAACCATAATATCAATCACAGGCTTAATCCAGACTTTCTTTTGCATTATTCATACAAAATTTAACCTAACATACCTACCGCCATGTGCTCAAGAGATTGTCAATTCCTAAGTGTGGGTGCACCAATAACTATATCTTATATGGTACATGTCATTTAACACTAATGCGCTTATATAGGGTGCGCATCCAACCGATACCTATTTAGTCACAACAGGGAAATAAGCTATTCCTTAAAAAGAAAAATTAGTTTTCTGTTCACTAAAGTATTTATTATAATACACCTCGCGATGCCTTCACAAATACCTTAGATGCGTTTTAATAAAAAACCTGATTACAAGCTGCAAGTATAAAAAACTTCACCAACAATATCGATTATGCAATTTAGAAAAAAGTACAGATCGCAGATAATTTTATCAAAACCGAATCCTGTTACTATTTAAAAAGCCTAAAATGTACAACTTGCGATGTAAGAATTTTGAATGCATAAAAAAATATCTCTCCTATAGGGCCTTACCTTACATTCTTACATTAATTTTGCATTATCATATCGTCTTTGACAATTTGATGTTAATTATATATTGATATAGTTACAAGTGAACCTCCCTTGAAGGGCAACACTTGCTGTTACAGTGGTCATGGTGCATCTAAACGACTGTTTTATTACGGCAATTTCCTGATTCATTCAATGGTGTAATTCCCACCAAGTTCAACACCGATGTGCGACATATTTTTACACGTCGAAATTTTTCCTGTGTAACACTTACCCATCGGGCTTTTTCTTGTGTAACATAATCCCATATCAGATGATTTAAATTACCTAAAAATTTATTTCAAAGACTCTTTATAAGCGGCGATGTACTGATGTGAAATCTTTTTAAATAGGACTAACAGATATTTCCCCAGCGCTTAAGCTCAGTCAATCTTATACGTATAGATGCATCATATTTAAATAGCATATACCACTGATCAGTAACAATTCATATGTTCAAATTCATAGAGAGCAAGGAAAGGCCGACGAGCACAGGTAGATCTGCGTTTACTAAGTTTGTTTTTATATAAGAAAAATCGACTATTTCGTCAAAAATGCATAATTTCAGTCTTCACTGAGGATATAGAGTGCTCAGTCTTGCTCGATAGTAACATAGTTTAATAACCCGTACAGAGCTTTTAATGAGTCATCGTTACCCAAAGTTAGTACTACTGAGTAGTAGTAGAGTAGTAAAAATTCAAGTGTTATTACTGTTATTTTTCAAAATCGGTACTGTACTCCAATTTGTATTAGGAACGATGTCAAATAGAAAATATTGCAAAAAGAAATAATTATTTTTAAGATTTATTTGAACAAATGGCAAGTGTCACTCATAAGGGATACAACGACATCCACACCGCATTATACAGAAGCGCGTGTGACCGTAAAGCACATCGTGATGCGCCTCCAATGGCCGGTCAAACACCCTCGTGGCTGACCCGGTCATAACACCATAGGGACGTCTCTGGTTACTAATATACTCAACAAATTCTATAGGAATTGTAATCTTTCAATCGTATAGATTTTGTTCATTTATACTTCGAAACAGCTGTCTGGCAAACATTGGCCATGAACCATATTTCATCTATAGCAACAAGTTATTCCACACAAGCCCTCGTATACACATTCCTTTTAGTTTTATGACCGCGCCAGTCACTATACGTGGTGAAAATAATCATACGACACATTCAAGAATTTTCATTTATTTCTATTTTTTTTTATATTTTTTTTTACTCATTTTCGTCGGTATCGTTATTTTTTAATTAATTTAGCATTAAGTATGGTAATAACTTCATGTTTGCGTTCAACTTTTCGTAGATCTACAGACGACTATAAACAAATAGTATACAGCACACTTTAAAGTCGATATATTAGCTTCGACGGCCCGAGCGCAAATAATAATGTTTATTTAGACGTATTAAGCGAAAAGAGAACAAACAAAACAAAACAAACGTGAAGTTTCGGCCGAGAGGACGCGGCCGAGCGGTCCCACTTCCTATTTCATATGTTCAAATAAATAAAATGTGAGTGAGACTATAGTATACTCGCCGAATTTAGTTAACGGACATAAAAAAAACATTAAAACTTAATTCATTATGAATTATAGATGCGTTTACATGCCTTTTTTTATTTTCAGGTGGATATTTTGTCGTAGGATTAGAGAACTACATAAACACGTCCGTACCGTGCAAGCGCCCGATGCAGACTGACATTTTAGCCCCATGTAAACGATTCCTTTGCTCGTTAGCGCAATTAAAATGCTTTATGCTGTTAACTCCTTCCGGTGAATAAACTACAGCGAAATGTATATTGGAGTGCGATAACCCCTCGAGTGCTGGTCGGTTAGGACCAACCGAAAACAAGTGCCACTTATCCAACGTTTCGATACAACACACCTCAGGAACTCAATGTATGGAATGACACATGTCAACCGGTTGTCAATGTCAACTCCATACATTTCGGAGTGAATGTCATTGTCTCGAGATCCTGTTAAATCAAATAAAAACCCTTAAGCATCTATCCTGCAATACAAAGTATCGTATAAGTGAGACCGCTCGGGGAGGCTTAGGGAGCCCCACGTCTTCCCCAGTTTTATGTTAAATTATACATAATATTATGTTTTACATTTATGTAAAAGACTTGTTGATTGTAAAAAAATTATTTTCTCGTTAAATTCCTATAAATTCTAGAGTTAACCTATTTATCCAGGGCCGTGTTTGCCTTAACTGCAATGACACACTCCTCACCGCAAGACTTCAGAACGGTGCACTGAAAGTAAACAAAAAAACCTGTTAATATCTCATTAAAATTCCATAATCATTGTCCCTATGGTAATTTAGTCTGGAGGTCAAAAGTTAAAAAAACTTCTCAATTGGTAGTATTGAAAAATAAGTGAAATATATTTCTAATATAAAAGTATCATAAAACAATTATAAAAATTCAAAATTTTGTGTAACCTGCGATACAAAATATTCTTTGAAAGAATCCTGCATGTCTTAATCAACAAAAAAAAAATGCCATTAGGTGGGATTGTAATGAAATGCTTGCTTATTTTACTTAAAGAAACAGCCAAGCAGATTTTCTTACATAACTTAAGAAGAAATTGACAGATGCAAATTAAATCAAATTCGGTTAAGCCATATACTTGTCTTATGTTTTCAGAGTTAATTGTGTTTTAACATAGCAGAAACATCAAACATAAACTAGACTGTAGATGGTTCAATTTGTATTCAAAGCCTGTGAATCCATATGGCTAACGATAGAGTCAAAAGCCCAGGTAAAAGGCAGAAGTTTTATCTACGAGTTGATTCAGCACCAACACACTACAATCAAGTGTATCAGAGACTCTATACTCGAAACTTCTTTGGTCTTTGCCGTCTTCAACATACCAGGAATTTATATAAAAAAACCCATTGACATTTTTAAGTTTGAAGTGTAGTGAAATCAGAATAACCTTCCAAATTTGAATAGCGGATTAACATTCCAAATAAAAAAATATATTTAATCTTTTTTAACTGCTATTATATCGCATGTATATTGTATACTAAAAATTGTCCTCGCTTCGCTTCAGATGAACAGTTGTTGAGTGTTTTCAGAGTTGTCATACAAATTTTTAACCTATTTCATTTATTCCACGGAAACAAAGCAATTTTCTGTGGTAAAAAGTATCCTATAACTATTGTCCTCACATACAGCCTTGGCCAAAAGTATTAGGCACCCCCAATAAAGTTACCATACAGCTGTGCTGTTTAAACAATAATT
>DWJZ01008545.1:0-11275 GCA_018249125.1 Asbolis capucinus
CGAGCCATCGTAATGTTTTGCTTCGTAGTGAAGTGCTCGTTAAATTTTTTCGTTACCACGGTGATGTCGTCGCGGTCTTCATCCTTTGTAAATTTAAATGTCGAATAAATGTCGTAGCCCTCGGCTCCGATTAGATTTATTAACAAACTAGCTTGAACAACGCTATTCTCCTTGTGTATTCCCGATGCTTTTAAAAATATTTCAAATTGACGATGCCACTTTCGCCATGCATCAGCCCGACTCGCCGGCCCTCCATCCAAAGTTAATTCCGAAGGCGGCCTTGCATGTTCCATTTCAATAATACGATGCTTGGTCACTTTTTTTTTGCACACACACTATTCACGACTGATTGTCTAAATTAAAAACTGAACACCGCTGCCACCATGTAATAAAACAACGTTGGCTAGACAAGACTAATTTTATTTATGAAGTGCGGGTGTTAGAAAATAATATTTTTTATGTAACCTCGTAACTAATACTACATTAATAACAACAGGTACATGTTATATAGATTATTAAATATGGTTTTGAACATTTCGAATACAATTTTAGACTAATATAGATAAATATAAACGATACTGTGAGATGATTGTAATTAATAGTTAAAAAATCCATATTAATAGATAAATCTGCTTGTTATACTCCTGCATAAAAGGGTCGCACTGAAAATCAGCGGCCGTCGGCACGCCACGGCCATTATGCTGAGTTGGTTCCTATTTTATCAGCATATACATATAGTGTATATGTAACTGTGAAATAGATACGACATAAGAGAACAGTGTTCTGAAATAATTGAGTTGAAGCGTTAATGTTGTTGTTTCAAAGTGCGGAGTCTGTAAGAAATTATTATTCATTTGCTCACCGTATTATTTGTTTGAGGCAGGCACCGAACGTGCAACTCGATAGAACTCACAAAAAGTTTGTTTGAATATGTAACCTTTTAGAAGTAAAGGTTCTATAAACACGTCCTAAGACCGAGTTATGAGTGAGAGAAAATTGTTTTCATGGAAACATAAAGACGTCGGCGAGCAGCAAGTGACGAGCGGCAGGCGGGGAGCGGGCGGCGCGCAGCTACGAGATTTCAGTTTGAAAGTGTTTGTAAGTGAAGAGCTTTATTCACGCCGTGCATGCTTGCGACCCGGCAGCTGACGTCATCCAGCTCCCTCCGCTACACACTATGACACAAATCTATTTCCAGCCGGTCTAGGAGCGTTTATCAAAACGTTGTGGTAATGAAACAAAATAAAACCAAATATTTTTTTAGTATTTCCGTTGGTATTCCGTTAATATGTGCAAAGGCTTCAGATACCTCAACGTAAATTAATGAAGAGTGATGAGCTATAATAATGATTTTTTAAAATGTTTTCTATAAGTTAATTAGATTTCTCTTTTAGTTTTTTGTAAAGACTTATCAAATAAAATAGCAAAAATGTTTTTGTTTAATTAATATAAAATATAAATTTGACGGTAGTCCGGTCCGTGTCGCGAGCGCGTGATAATATTGGAGGCGGTGATCGTGTTGAGCTGGTGCTAATGTTGTTCCCTCATTAACCGGTGCGGCGAATATTGCTAATACTGTTCCGAGACCGAACACTCCGTTGTTCAGTCTCGTAATAGATGGAGCTCCGGCGGCGCGAGCGTATGTCGACCCACATATTAGGACGTTACGTAATATTACACTCTCGGAGCTAATAGACGGTAATTGAATAGAGAGCTTAGGCGAGCTTACACAGAGTGAGCTTTGTCTAACAATACGAGTGCTTTTAGATTTAAGCCACATATTGTGTAGAACGAGATTAATGTGTGAGCTTCATGAATATGATAAATAAACAAAAGACATCCGCGAGCGGTGTGGACCCACACCACACATTATCTATCTATACTATAATAAATTCGAAGGGAATTTTTCTGTTCAATACATTTTAAACATTTTGATGAGGAGGTACTCTAATAACGAGAGAACACGATAATATATATTCTGGAATGTCTGGTCTGTAAAACCCCATGGAGAGATTTCGCTGAAACTTGGCAACGTTATTACTGATGTTCCGCATTAACGTTTAGCGTCCTTTTTATCTCGAATTATAGGCAATATAGACTGATTTGTTTGAAATTTGCAATAGACGTTCCTGATTTACGAGTACATTAATGAAAGATATGTCTCAGTTATTTGACATTTTGTAATGAAAAGAAAAAAGAGGCCAAATAATGTGAATATTTTGAAATTTCGATACAAGCTGCTGGGCGTTACGTGTATCTGTTGAAAAATTCTTAGTGAAAAGAAATTCAAGGATTTTTATAATTTGGGGACAGCGAATACGTAGACTAAATTATTAGTAGGATTTAATTGTAAGTGTAATTGTTACAAGAAGACCAAAGCATGATACCTGGGAACCTCCTGGACTGATCCAGTAGGAACTGTGCTGCAGCTACTGCTCAATTTAATAGGCATCTGCAGGTATCGATGGCTACCCAGTCTACTCTCAATCCAGGCTCCCTAAGGTCTTTGACTTCTATTTACTACTAAGGATTTCTTTTATAATAATTATAATAATACCGGTCGGCCGGTTGGTATTTAACATTTGTGTAAGCGAGCTGCGGGTACAGCTAGTTTTTTGCATAAACCGTTGGTGTGTGTCACAGTCCTGACGCTGCGACCCGCGGCCCGTCCTCATCCTGTAGGTGTCAGGGTGGAACTACAATATTGTTCAAACGTCAAACAGCACATATTCAGCGGACGTCATTTTAGAACGAAGCCTCACATCGTGACTGTGTGAACGTTACTTGTTGTACATCCTATCGACAGCTTGAATAAAGCACTAAGCAACCCACACTTTAAATTATGAATTTGTAATGTTAGACGTACTTCCTTATTTAAATAAATAAGCTAAGTTCCTTCGCTTAGCTTTCAGAAAAATATAGGTTTCGTACTTTTAAAATAAATTAAAATATTTTTACTAACTCAACTCAACTCATCAATCAGTAAACTTAGATCTTCTCTGAAACTGCAGACATCGGAACTCGAACGGTTGAAGTCACAGAATAACTGTTTACATCCCCGACGTGGCTAGATACTCTATGAAACGAATAATTTGGAAAGGTTTATAAAACACGATAAGGATAAGTGTCAACAGCCACACATAACGTTGTGAGGAGCTCCTTCAACATAAAAACGGAAGCCATCACAGCCACGGCGGCCGCTCCCAGGGAATACCATTACACATGTCAGACAATTTTTCACTCCCATCGGTAAAGTATTGCAGGAATTTCACCAACAACATTTATTCCCCTCACCTCGGTCGGGATTCGAATGCGCCTTCTGTGGCTGGAGATCTGGCATTATGTGTATGATTTGAATGTCGGAGCATAAGAATACAGTTACCAATAATATTTTATGAGTTTCAATCCCACAATTGTAGATAATACAACCATGCTTTTAATTTTATTGGATATATCGGATCAATGTTCGTTAATTCGACAATTACAAAAATTGTCTGTTTCTTTCTTACAAATGTTTAAGACGGGAGATGCAAGATTTCAAAAATATTCCTTGACGACTACTTATTTCCATCCAAATATGTTCATAGTACATTTAATATCACGATTGTAATTCTAACGTATATGTATTGAAAACCTGTTCTAGAACCAGCTTGAACCGGATCAGGCTGGCGTAGAAAGGAGCATCATTGCAAATGCATCCTCAATGCGATGAAGATTTGCATCGCCGCGAATACAGAGGATTACACGTTCCTGGATACAGAAGCAGAATTTGAAAGAAATTTCTGAATCGTTTTTAAACGGTCGTAACTACAAACGTATTTCTATTATTTTGAGCATTATTTTTAGGAAGCTACAGTTCAATATAGTTCGGAAATGGAGTTAAAATAAAGAAGCGTATTAAAATAAAGCCGTAAATCGTCGCGAGGCACTGTAGCGCGCTGCTTGCATTTCCGCTGAATTATTCGCAACAGCAGCCCCGCGCGCGCTAATGCAGCGCACTAAATATTACACGCGCGTTTCGTGGCCCCCCCCTATACATATATAGACAGTTATATGCCAGGATAATTTATGTTCGTAATGTTCGGGAACAAAGTTAACTACCGTGAAGGCACTATAACGAGCTACCAACATAAGAGTATTTTGAACAACTTTGTAACTTATAAGTGAATCAGTATGTATTGTGTTTAGCACGTTCTCAATGTGTCAAGAACAATATTATATTTAATGCAAGTTAAGGTGAGTCTTTTCTCATAGCACAAGTACTGTAAAATAATGTCTAACGTCGGATAGTAGAAGGTCTCTATACGTCGAACAGCTAAAAAGGTCTATTGGAGTGCATCTTCCACGAGTAGGAACAGTGTCTAAGACCTGACTCAAGTATTCTCAAGAGCTCAGTTAAATACTCCTGCAGCTTCTTCAGGACGCGAAGTAGGAAACACTTAGAGGTTATCTTAGTGTGTTATGTCAACAGCTGGAATCTCAGCACTGCAAGCGCGGGACCTGGAGCTGAGACACCGCGACAAGTGAGCCCCATTTTGTACATCTCAGCGGCGCCGGCCAACTTGGGTGTTTGTGGGAATTAACAGAATATTTTTTGGGGGTAGAGTTTAGTTTTAATTTTGGCTCCTAAAGCACCAGCAGCTGGAGTACTCCCCCTCATGGGTCTCTCGCGACTGGCCTCCGCTACCAGTGTGGACGAGATCATCGTATGTACAAGCACTACAGGTGGTTAGTATAAATGAATGAATATTTATTACTATGTTATTGTTTCTAAGCCCCGTTTCTCTTATTTATTTTCCTACTAACAAAAGAAACCTCAGCGGGAGGGATTACGAGATTACGAGCAGACTCCGCGCCATCATTTTCTCTGTATTTTTAACAAGGTCATTGAGAACCTAAACCAATTAATTTAGTACGAAAAAGAAAACCTTTTTTTTGTCGGAACGGTGAGGCGGCCGGCAGAGGTACGCTGCTTTCAATTAATTAAATCCTTGATTACCCGTTTTTCCGATCGTCCCCGGGCGGGGGAGGGCAGGGAGCGCGGTCCCCGCGTCCGGCCGGCTTAATGGACGGGTTTTAATGACCCCGCGCTACCCTTCTGGCCTTTTATGAATAATCACTGAGACAGTTATTGTCACAAGAGATCCAGTAACGGTTCCTTATTTTATAAAGACTACTCGGAGCGTCTTCGTGGCATACCTTTGGGAAAATTTAAATATATGATCAATCAGGTGTAGCTGCCATCGCAGTTTGTATTATATTCTGTTCATTTGCAATTCAATGTTAACGAACAGATTAAATAATAATATTATGAACAATTGCTTGAAATATCGCAAATTAATTTAATTGTTTGATGCGAAACAGCGTTTTGAGCTTTGAAGACAGTTTACAGTTGCTCAGTACTGTGTAGGTAGCTACTCACTCTAGACTAGACTGAACGGACCAGATACTTACTAAGTAACAGTTTTTAAAATAAAATAATATATAATAATAAAGTGAAGTGGCAATGAGAATGTAAAGTGCATGCGCTTGCCCGTACAGCGCCGCCGATCAGACAGACAAAATGACAGGTTGCGACACATTTACAGTGTGCAGCAGGTACGGGCGACACCAACATGCCTCTGCACTCGTCTGGACTCCCTTACATAAGTCTCCTATAATGAATGTCATTACTTAAATTATTTCTACTTTAAATATGTTGTCTGTCAGTTTAACACCGAGAACTTGTCCTACCATACCCTACCATAAAAAGTGACAGAAAATAAATAAATATAAATATCTTGTAAATATCTTTGTACAACTAACACACGGCCATCTGACCCCAAACTAAGCGTTAGCTTGTGCTATGGTAAGCAGATATCTGATAAACATGCATATATACTTTTAAATACATACTTAAATAGATATTTCTATTACACACCCAGACACACAGAACAAACATTCCTGCTCATGACAGAAAAGTATGACCTGGGTGGGAATCGAACCCACGACCTTCGGTGTAGTAGTCAGGTTCACTAACCACTACACCAACCGGCCTGTCATATGTAACAGAGGCCGTATATGTACTATAATATTAAAAAACAATTACTTTATATTATCTTGAAAATGTATTCCGTAAGCCCGAGTAACTAAAAAATCCCTTATTTATTAATCTCGGTATTAACTTAGCAATTTTTTTACACGCTATTTCAAGAGCAATAAAATGTTCTGTATACAAAAATCTCAACCTTATTCAACAAACACACTGGCCTACGGCTGTTAGGTTAAATTAATTTATTTGTTTAGTATTATAAACTGTGAATTTCGGGTGGAGAGACAGACGTTCAGATGTTGGAAGCCCGGTTTAATAATATATGTATATGTCAGAGAAATGTAATATAAAAATGTGTTCAAGTATTTTCATATTTATAATATTTATTCGGTTAGCGTTTGAACAAATTCTTATTTGATATTATATCGATTTAAAGTAGGAAAAAGTAGTTGACGCGTTCAAAGTAGGCGATCGGTAACGCTAAGCAACAGCGGGCGTGGTCGGTCGACTGCTAGTGGTAGAAAATTCATGAACGCTTCCGTGCTTCAGAGGGCACGTACAGCCGTCGGTCCTGGCTGTTACCGTTAGAAACCAATCATTATATTACGGCTTTCGGGTAATATAAAAAAATCGGATACTTGGGTTAACTCCTAAACCCAAAAATCCACAATTAATTAGCGTGGTGGAGTATAATCCAGGCGGCCTAGATCTGAGGACAGTATGAGGAGACCCATGCTCAATACTGGGCCATCAATGGGTTGAAACCAAATGTTATACTCGTTGCAAATTCGGTCTGGAATTTTACTAAGTCTATAAGCCTTAGTATTTTATTGCGTCCTTGTATTGTAGGTGTATAGTGATGTTTACAATTTTAAATGACACATATGATTCCCTGTCAGGGTACTTCAGTAGAGAGATTTATACAGAGAGAGAGAGAGAGAGAGAGAGAGATTTATCAATTGAATGTACTCGTTAGACGATTTTTTATTATGTTAAAAAACATTTTCTCATTATTTTGTGTCGTCATCTGGCACGTTATTAAATACTAGCTTTTGCATGGGACTTCGTCCTCGTCGTCGTGGTGGTGGGTGGGGGTCAAAATACTGTCCTGTCATATGTGTATTACTTGCGAATGTATGATACGGTTAATTTAATACATTTTCATATGCCCCGCACTCCGATTATCACGCGCCTCGTCAACCGAGTACTCGAGCGCCCGCCGGTTCATTATTTTATTACCTTTATATATAATATATATTTTTTCCAGATATTTATATAGCCTATATAACTCAGTTATAATGTAGCTTTCTGATGGCGAAAGAATTTTTGAAATCGGATGAGTACTTTTTGAGTTTATTCATTACAAACATACAAATCTTTTCTCTTTATTATTAGTATGGATTTTTTAACTGCTATGTAGCGTACAGCCCGGAACTGTACAGTTTTAATTTAGCATTAGGTAAATACAACTTGTTTTTTCTTGACTTTAATATCTACGCGGCTTGGCCTTACGGGAGTTAAAAAAATTTTATATTTCTTTTATAATTTCACACCAATATACATATATAGACGTTAAAGTCAGCAAATTATTTGCGACAAAGCGTGGTTTGCAAGAACCCAATTTGTCAATATTTTTAAGAATACGGATGCATTTTTTGCAACGTAAAGACACGGCGTGCATCTACGCTGTTACCCCAAAGCAATATTCGATAACTAAGCCACGAGCAGGCAGTACTGTCTCCCATGACTTTATCTTTTGCCTGAAAATATCTTTGACTAAATTGTTAGGTACATTTCACACTGTTGTAATATTCGCACATTAATTCGTAGGATACTTGGACCTCTTGTCATTATCTCAAGTAAGTGTTCGTAATACGGGTAAGACCTTCATAAACGTACAGGAATTTAGTCACACTTCAAAGTCGGAAGCCCTTCATGCAGATTCCACATTGATCATTCCTTGCATACAGGACTGTCAACTAAATCCAGTCTCCTTCAGCTATCGTTATTCATCAGGCAAAGTTTGTTCCTGTCACCTTGTATCTTTATAATCCACCATTTATCTTATTCAAAAGCATGTGCGAATCCTACTAATATTATAAATGTTCTAAGATATTGTACGATACGATACGTTACGGTACGTTACGATGCGTAACGATACGTTACGATATGTTACGATACGTTACGGTACGTTACGATGCGTAACGATACGTTACGATATGTTACGATACGTTACGGTACGTTACAATACGTTACAGTACGTTACGATACGTTACGATACGTTACGGTGCGTTACGATACGATACGTTTGTGTTTCTTTTACATGCAAATTTTAAACGGATTAAGATTAACTTGTCACACAGATAGACCATTATGTAGCAAATGAACATAGGTTTTTGTTTCAATACATGATGCGGGTGAAGCAACGGGTACAAACAAGGAATTTTATAATACCTGAAATGCTCATAGCCCAGTGGCCCGTGTTTTAAAAGTTCGGCAACATTTACAAACAGGGATGTGACCGCTAGAAGCATTTTTAGAGTTATCGTTCTATGATAATGGTTAAGCCATATTGAAAAAAGAAGTAAAAAAAATAATTTATTAGGCAGATCGGAGGTTTTCATGTGGCATAAAAATTTCCGACATGTGGGTTGGGCACTAAACTTCCACCAACTACTGTACTATATGGTTCACTATGTTCCACATATGGCATTTTCAGACATGAGGATAGGTCCATCATCAGGGGTCATTGATGAGTTATTACCTCGAACGCGTTTTAGTGGAGTTCATCCAAACCGGACGAAATTACACATAAACCTTACCCCGATAAATATTTAGTTGCCACTAGCTTTAGGAGTAGCACTGTACCAGCGTATGCTCGTAACTTCAGGATCAGCAATTTCAACATAGGTTGGGTCGTATCGCTGATTGATTGTGTAGATAGGTAGAAATAGGTTCTATAAAGTGGGCAAGTTTAATTATAGGACTAACTTAACCATTCCTTGGATTAGGGGATGTAAGTCTGCATGTGAATTTGTCATTATTGACAATAAATGAAGCTTCTTAATACAGTCGACTTAAAGTACCTTCCCACTCAACTTCTTTCTATCAAAACTCTTTTTTTATGCTGTTCATCTCTGGACTTCTTTTCCCATATCTATACATCGCTCTTCGTCTCTTCTCTCCTTTAAACATAATATTCAAATACACTTCCATTCAAACTGTATTTGAATAAATGTTGAATGTCATATTATATTTCTCTGTAATTACTTTTACTTTTTTCTTATTTTGTCTCTTTAATCTATTATAATAGTGATAATCTATGTATATATACATAAATTATATGTAGTGTGTATGGTTAATGACTTTTTGTATCTATATATTATATATGCGTTTCACCCTACCCTAATATGTTTTGTATAGAAACTGTGTCCTCCTTCCAAGAGGTCGCTACTATAGCGATAAGAACGCCCGTTATGTATTGTTACTATGTTTAAATTTGTATCCTTTTGTTGATCTGTTAGAGTGCACAATAAAGAATATTGTATTGTATAGTCTGGAAATAATTATCTGATACTTGCTGTATAAAGGATTTAGCAATAAAAATGGTTTTATTGTTCCTGAGCACACTTTCCCGATTACAGGATTGTTGGCAGAGAAGATCGAACTGTTGTTTATCAATGACACCAGCTGTACTCTGCGTGAACTGCGAATGACGGGCGGCGTAAGAGTCAATTTATCTTGGCGGGAGTTTTACTAAGTCCCAGGCCGCAGGTGACGAGCGTCGAACTGGTACTAAATCGATATTTTAAACACAATTACAGTGAGAATCCGTTTAACTTTCCCTCAGCTGTTTCTGTGCGCTGGTTCACTTGAAATTTGAAAGCTCTGAACCTCTGATTTGACAAACAAACCAACTAGGTTCAGAGCTGGATTCCGGGTTTGTTCCCGACGATGACATTTATGTGGGAGATGAATGTGATATATGTATGTACGTGCGTTATCCGCGTCACCGGCCACATGTGGTCCGTAGGCAATTGCGGTGTGGCCCGCGCAAACTCGATTTACACAATGCAACTTGGCGATCGTAGTGATGTTCCCGACGACATGTGGCCCGCACTTATATCTTTATAACATTTGTAGCCCTCATATTAGCGAAGGTTGCGGACCTATGTCTACACCATTGTTAAATTTTATCCCGTACTTGTCGTTTAGACTCTATGAGCGCTTAATATCTTTTTCTCATAAAGTTGTTTTATCCTTTTTCTTATTTCGCAAACAGTCCCTACCTGCTTTTGTCATTAAATCCAATCTATAACTATTTGAATCTAGTTTTGGGTAATGATATTTTCCGACATTTTATTTGATAAAGTCTCGAAGTAGAAACCTCATAAAATCACGAAAATTGAACTAGCGGTCGATTATTCTCTCTGACGCGCTCAATAGCCTTCTTAGATTGTTCCATCAAGATTGGTGGGACCAGTGGCTTACGGAGTGTCGGCAGTGTTTAAGCAGCCTGGGGCCTCCGACCAGGCTTGACGACTGCAAACTAACTTCTTATTTCCATAGCTCAAAGCTTGGATCGCTCATGAAATTTTTGCTACCAGTTGTCACCCATCCTCGTACTGACCGTACCCGATATTCCTTAACAGCGTTGAACACCTGCACCACATCGTTGTCATCATGCGGGATTGTGGTGAAGCTCTAATTTATTGAATGTTAAAAAGAACAAAAAAGGGTCGTTGTAACCCGCCGTGCTGTGAATGCGTTGTGTTTCATTTAGTTAATGATTTAAATGTACTTTAATGCAAATGGGTACTCACGATTTGTTTATAATTTTACCGATATTTCGACCCAGTTACATGGGTCATGGTCACGGCAAGACTGCGGTGGCGGGAAGAAATTCTTGACAGGTGACACTTGACACTAATGACAAATAAGTCTGTCAACTTTCCGTCTTGTTCGTTTTATTTTCATATTACGACACACAGCGCTAACTAGTCGAAATATCGGTAAAATAATAAACAGATCGTGGGTACCTGTTTGCATTAAAATGTTTAGTATCCGCAACGATATTAGTCTAAAAACATAGGTTTAATAAAATAAATAAATAAATATCTTTGGACAACCCACACACGGCCATCTGAATCCAAACTAAGCGTTAGCCTGTGCTATGGTGATCAGACAACTGATAAACATATGTACATATATACTTTTAAATACATACTTAAATAGATATTTCTA
>DWJZ01008546.1:0-11275 GCA_018249125.1 Asbolis capucinus
CCCGAACGTGAGGTCCGAGGTTCAAAGCTTGCGCCTTTAATATCCAAAAGTTATGTGCGTATCAAACTTTGACTGTCACTTGCTTCTGTGAAAGAAAAAGGAGAAACCTGCCTTCCTAAGAGTTCCATATAACCTTCGAAGATCTGTGAAGTCTAATCCTCACTCAACCAGCATGGTGGTGCCTACACTCCTCACACTTAGAGGAAACCTGAGCCCAGTAGACACAGTTATGACTTGCAGTAATGAATGACGAATGAAGTAGAAAATTAAATTTTAACTAAACGTAAAATAATCACAGAAACGAAAGCTTGTTATGTAGCAAGCTTGTGTTTGACATATGACTCAGGATTCCAATGGTAATTCCATACGCGATATTGCAAGCGCATCAGAGAACTCTTTATGGTAACGTTAGTCAATGTCTGTCTTTATGTCTGCGGCGATATGCGTTATTGGAAGGAAATTAAAACACTCGTTTATGTTTTATGTTAATTTGCATATTAAATACTAGTAGACGGACGGTAAGTCCTACTAATATTATAAATGCGAAAGTTTGTGAGGTAAGATAGATGGGTGCATGGATGGACGGAGGGACGGATGGATGAATGGATAGATGGATGGATGGATAATTTAGTTGGATGGATGGATAGTTTCGATGGTTGGGTGGATAGTTTAGATGGATTGTTGGATAGGTGGGCGGATGAATAGTTGGATGGATGGATGGATAATTTGGCTGGATGGGTGGATAGTTTAGATGGATTGTTGGATAGGTGGGTGGATGAATAGTTGGATGGATGGATGGATTGATGGATATTTGTAACATCTTCACGCATACTACTGGATGGATTCGAATTAAATTTGGCACAGGAGTAGATTGTAGGCTGGAATTACAAACAGACTACTTTTTATTAACATACCACAGGGGCGAAGCCGCGGTCGAACCCTAGCATTAATGCAAATGTTGTTCGTTCGTTACAGCCTGGAATAACACATAAGTCACCTGTTATCAACTTACTTACCACGCGGGCGAAACCGTGAACGGGAACAAGCGAAATGTTTCGCGAATGCGAATTCCGAATGAAACGAAATGCGAATTTTTGTTTCTTTCTTTCACTGTATTCTAAAAATTTAAAGAATCAACCTTTTGAGAATTCTGTATGCCTGTAAATGGCTTTCTAACAAATAAGTGTATAATTTTATGTTTGCTACAGGGTAATTCATAAAATTAGAACATACTGAAAACTGATATTGCAATTTTAAAAAAGATGAAAACTGATATGAATTCTATTTTCATCTTAAATAATTGTTTGGTATTTCTTTAGGTTTCACTAAAGCTTGAAAAATGCTATTAGTATACAAATTAAGAAAAAGCCATCAACATTTTAACTTTTTTTTGCGAGTTGTTGTTTATTTGATTAATATTGCAATCTATAAAGTACTAATTGAAGATATAAACAATTAAAAAGATAAGCTTCTCATGCTCTTAGTAGTTCACTATCTTATGCTTTTATATATTCAAACATACATATGTATATTGTATACCTATATGTAAAGTATATAAATATATATATACAAACACACACACATATATCTGTGTATATACACACACATATTTTATTTAAATTCGTATCTCGTGCGCTTCTAATTTCCTAAGTTATGTGCGAATTAGAAGTTAAGCGCCATTTTGAAAATTGACGTCCATGTGACTACCAAATTTCTGACGAATTCAACGACCCCTACGTCAAAATGCGTCCAGCCGTATGTGCTGTAGGACGTACCTAAGAATTGAACATACAGACAAACAATCATACATACGGTCAAAGAACATTACTCTCCTTCTGAAGTAGTCGGGTAAAAACATTAATTTTCATAAGTTTACTCCAAATAAATACATTTTTACACGCAACTTGCGTTGTTTCAATAAATTATTGTCTAGGCATCAAAAACAAAAAATTAGTCAATTTTTTGTTAGCTCATTAGATCTCATTGAAACTACAATTTTATATACCATTTCAACCGTACAGCTGGCTATTTTAAAGTAGATGAATTATATGAAGTTTTCATTTGTAATTCTAGTAAGTTATTGTTGTATGGTATAGACACTTTGCTTTACGGTTTAAATTTACAATTTGGTTTTAAGGTTTTTGTTATACTGATCTCTCCCTGCGGATTCGCTTGCGTTGTATGTTTAAAAGTAACCGATACGTTGCTCCATACTATAATCTATCTCTGTGCCAAGTTTTATTTAGATCCGTTTAATACTTTTTGCGTAAAAGAGTAACGAACTCCATCTCGCTTCCCAAACTTTCACACTTAACTAGTATAGCTTTACCTGCGTGGCGTACACATACGTGGCGTGTACATAGATAAAAAGCAGCGTATGCTTCTTCCAGTTTATAATCTATCTCCATGCCAAATTTCATTCGGATCCGTTAAGTAGTTTTTACGTGAAAGAGCAACAAACATCCATCCACCTGCAACTGCATAAGAAATGGACTCACTTCTTTGTCAAACTATGAATGGCAGATTGGATTAATTGGCGAAATGTAATAAAGTTAACATATATAATTATGTTCACTTCATATATATGTACATATATGTATATTATAATCTTATAATTATCAGCAACATTCCCTATGCTATTATTGACCTAATTACCATTTTAAAGTAACATCGACGTGTAACGTAATGTAATGTAATAGTAAAGTGTTATAATTACTCTATATAATGAGTATATTTATAATCGTTTTTGATCTATAATTAACTATAATATTAAAATGCCTATAATGATTGCGCCATTTTGCTTTTTTATTGTAATAAACTCGAGGCAAATTAATAATTCATGTCTTTGAATCGTTTTAGTCGATGTTTAGTCTTCAAAATTTGAAATAAAAAAAAACATGTTTTAAAAATCAATGTAAAATATTAAGTTACCGTTGAAAAATGAATATAATTATATAACAAGTTTTCCTAATTCCCTAAATCCGGCGTCCATTAAATGATTTGCATATTAACTACTTAATTAATTGCTTTAGAATTACCATAGAAATCGATCGAGATATCGCAAGATTGAACGCTTAACTGAATCTTTGATGTAGTTGTGAAAGATTAATGGTACTGGAATAAGCAGGGATTAAATTCTGATATATCAAATACATCAAAGCCCTTCGATACATCAGAAGCACTCTACTGGTAAAAGATCAATCGATGGGTACCAATTTTTAGCATTTTGGAGTCACTTTGATTGCTGTGCTCTACAATGTATGATTCAGAAATTTACTTGTTTCATGATATGACTCGGCTTGTTCCGCCCGCATTATGGACAAGTTTATTAAAATATTTAACACATACTTTAATTATACATTCCTAATACCCTAAGGAGTTGCCTTGTCTGGAACCAATCCTGAACTAGTATCAGGTCATGCTTGTTATAAAAATTCGTTGTCATCGGAACTGAAACAGTATGCAAATTTCCAGATTCGTAGTGTAAGAGGAAGTGGGTCTAATTAAGCTTGCAAGATTTGATTCGTAACAAACAAATATGCTAACATACTAATATACAAACATATACTGCAAGTTAAATAAAAGCTTAAAGAGCTAAACGTTTTCAAGTCAAGTTTTATTATAACTTAATTCCTCGCATTTTTATTATATTTTACTCATCTTTGAACCTTCCTTGGACTTCCACAAATAATTCAAGAAAGGATCCTTTGGACTTTCCTTGGACTTCCACAAATAATTCAAGACCAAAATTATCCTAATCGGTGCAGTCGTTCTCCAGTTTTAGCGGGACTTACGAACAGCAATTCATTTTTGTGTATGGCTTCAACCCATCGATGGCCAATTACTGAGCACGGGTCTCTATTCATATTGAGGATGCCTGGAACATACTCCATTGCGGATTGGTGAAAGGACTAGTGGCAAACCCAATGCGGAAGTTTCTATGCCGCTCGTAGACCTCCGACATGGCTTAACGATTGATATCTAACGACGACAACCGGGACCGATGGTACGGCACGGAAGTGTAGATGATTTTTTTGCCAGTAGCGGTCACCCAACCTCATACAGACCGCGTCTGCTGTTGGTTAACTTCTTCGGTCGAATCGATTGAAATAGCCGCCGTTCTAAGGATGTTGCATCTCAATATATTATATATAGATAATTTTTTAATTCATTTTCTCATTTAAACCCCTAAGTAACGAAATAGAGTAGATTTTTTAAATTACTCATTGTTACTAACAATAATTATTATTGTCGTCCAACCATTGAACGATTTGATGCAAAGTTGTGTGAAATGTTTATTATGAGCGCAGGTCTAATGTGTTTACATTAAAACTGTGACTCATGAGCATGTGGCTTAGTTGGTTGACCTGATGAAGCCAGGTGACCCAGATTTTATTTTACCTTAGATAAGTTAGTGCTTGGCTACGATCCCACCTGATGGTAAGTGGCGTTGAAGTCTTCGATGGTAAAGCGCACTAACTTATTAAAGCCTATTCACACTCGACTTGAAGGTATTTATTTTATTTATTTATATTTATGTCACTTTGTCCGCCAGTCAACCTTAGATGGGTGTAGAGAAAACTATACATTTACATTGTAATCGAACGGGTACACCGACGCGGGCAACTTAGTCCAGTGCTTCGTGATGCGATTCGATTTTCGGTCGAGTTAGATGTGTACAACAGTATCCTAAAAATTGTGTTATACCATGTTTCCCATGGTATCCCGGACCTTGTTTCCCTGCTATCACTGTTATACCACAATAGAGAACTTTTGTTAGAGAAATAGTTGGGCGTCTCGTGCAAATGATGTTACTAAAGAAAAATTTGCTGGATGGTAATGTGAAAAAATGTACCGGGATAAGATGCAGTGGTGTTGTTGTAGGTAAAGTGTGTCTTGGCCCTTGGCCTTGCTTTGCTTGCTGGCACAAGGGCTTTGTGAGTGAAGCTTTTCTCAAATATACAGCCTTGGCCAAAAGTATTAGGCACCCTACAACTTGTTGCATATTTCGGGTATAAAAATAACAAAACCAGGTTTGGTGGTTTCACTTTTTTTTTATGGACAGTAAAAAAAGGTTAATATTTTGTTAGACCACCCTTTATAAGGGGTGCCTAATAATTGGCCTAATAATTGTATGTCCTTTTTATTCAGACCAATTTATTTAACCTTTTCCTTGGATATGTATGTATTTTAGATAGGATAGATTTATCGTATGGATCGGGAGACGAAAGAAAAGGGGTCTTGCCAATGCGACTTCGCTCACGTCTGTCTGTATGTCTGTTACCTCTACGTCTAGACTACTGAACCGATTTTGATCAAACTTGATACAGAAGTGGAATAGAAACTGAGGTTACTTTTCGTGAAAATTCGTTTGAAAAGGTTCAATAGGGGATAAAGGGTTTTCATATCTAGGTGTGTTGCTGTGGTAGGTGCGGGGTAGGGGGTTGATGGGAGGAGAGGGGGGGAGGGGAAGATGTGCCACGCGGAGGTAGTCACGAGAAAATAATTAATAATCTCGACATGTTGGTGTTGTAACACCATAGCCCAGTATATAGAGTGTGTCTAAACATAGTTCCTGTGCACACTGTGGGGATCGTCTTTGGATGGATTATATTGTGCAGTCGAGGGTGGTATCCACCTTGTGTACCACATTGTACAGTAAGGTGTCTCGAAGGGGCCTCTACGTCTTGGATCTGTATCCCCACGCACGCCTTCCAAATGACCGAGTCCACTACCATCTAGGACCCGTGAATGTCGTTGATGACAAAATAAATAATTATAATAAATATCTTTGAACAACTCACACGGTCAACTTATCCCAAACGAAACGTTAGCTTGTACTACGGTGATCACACGACTAATAAACATACATATGTGTTTTAAATACATAGTTATATAGATGTTTACACCCAGAAACAAAGAACATTTCCTGCTCATCACAGAAATGTTTGAGCTGGGCTGGGAATCGAACCCGCGACCGTCGGTGTAGCGGTCAGGTTCATTTACCACAAGACCGTTTTAATAGTCATTTGCTATACATATTTGTTAAAAATTTACGTTGGCTATCGTTAGAAAGATAAAATATTCTTTTGTTAGCATTTCTTAGAAATATGAACTATACATTTTTACGAGGAGTTCAAGGAAAATTAATATATTAAATATTTGATGATGAAGAACAAATGTTGGTATGCAGTCACATAAAATATGACGATTCTTCCAATATTGTAGACGAGAAAATGCCGTCGCTTTGTTCGGTAGAAGCAGTTTCTAGAAAAAGTAGTTATTGTGACGTAACTGTGATAGTTAGACTTGTGGTGTCGCGGACTTATTTGTAGATATTATATTATAAATTTGTGAATTTAATATGAAAAAAAAATCTGATCGAATTTGTACTGACGCATATAGTAAAAGAATATCTTTTGTCAACTGACACACGGTCATCTGATTCCAAACGAAGCGTTAGCTGGTACTATGGTGATCAGACGACCGATAAACATACATATATATTTTAAAATATATAGTTATATAGATATTTACACCCAGGCACAAAAAACAATTCCTGCTCATCACAGAAAAGTTTGAGCTGGGCTGGGAATCAAACCCACGACCTTCGATGTAGCAGTCAGGTTCACTAACCACTAGACCTACCAGCCTGTCATGTGTATGTTACACATTACGAATGCAAATTAGCAGTAACTGGAGCGTGCAAACATTAAACGGTGGGAAGTCTGACGTCCATGTCGATGACAGCGCCACCTACGAGGGGAGGTTACAGGTTCGTGGAATGGAGGGGACGGAGGAAGGGATAGGTGAAGCAGGTTTTGGCTCATTTTGAAGCAATACATTAAAATATTTATACCATGGTTTAGAAAAGTTAATTTATATATATGTTATAAATGTTCTCAGCTTAACGGAGACTATATTGAATAATAAAAATAGATTTATAATTTTATTTTATTCAAAACTCTTTCATTCCACGAACTTTTGGATCATGCCCTCGTAGCTTAACATCGGCAAAGTGAGACAGTGGCAGTGTTCATGCGACAGATAAATGTTTGTTTTCGGGCTGTACAATATTAACAAAAATGTCAGGGTTCTGTATGAAAAGTTTATCTATAAAATGCAACGTGGGTAAAAGCTACCAATTTTTATTATATAGCGTTGACTACGGAAACTGGACAACAGAGCAAAGTGATGTTTTATAGAAGACATCAATATCTACAAATAAGTTCTCGATGCTATGTGTCTAATTGTTACAGTTATATTTATATCTTTGAATAACTCACACACGGCCACCTATAATAAATAAATAATAATAAATATATTTGGACAACTCACACACGTCTATCCGAAGCCAAACTAAGCGTTAGCTTGTGTTATGGTGATCAGACAACTGATAAACATACATATATACTTTTAAATACATACTTAAATAGATATTTCTATTACACACCCAGACACGCAGAACAAACATTCCTGTTCATCACTGAAAAGTTTAACACGGGTGGGAATCGAACCCACGACCTCCGGACCTTCACTAGACCAACCGGTTTTGTGACCACCTGTGACCGGCGCGCGTCGATACGTATCAACTCAACCATATGTCCGATCACTATAATCTTGGTACCAAAACCTTTTCCAGAGAATCCCAAACAAAGTTGCTAAAGTCATCAGTGACAAAGTCAATCAAACATTGAATTTTATATACAGATTGAAGTGTTCTACAATGTGCAGTCCACTGTAGACTGCCTTAATCAAGAAGACAATAGTAGTTTGATTTATTTAACTCTAAGGTAACTTATCCAATTTATGATACAGAAGTTAACCAGGTCTGAAGGAAACTGTTTAAATTAAGAATTACAAAAAAACTATATCTACATGTAGTTTTTTTTTGTGATAAACAGGCAAACAAGCAGAGACGACATTAATTACAACAGACTGGGGTGTTACTAACCCGTTGCCTGCCAGGAAAAAAGTTATAGGCCCGCATACGCAGGGAAGAGAAAAAAACCAAGGGAAGCGGTAAAGTGCCAGTTGGATCAATAACTATAGTAAATGACTCCAGATACACCAACAGCGTACCACTTGGAGACAGGAGACAGAAGAAGAATGGTGAGGAGGTTGGCTGAACGTGGAGAACAGAAGAACTGGCTCTCAAGATCTTAATATCGAGATATTAATAGAAT
This sequence comes from Asbolis capucinus, assembly GCA_018249125.1. Classification (NCBI taxonomy): domain Eukaryota; kingdom Metazoa; phylum Arthropoda; class Insecta; order Lepidoptera; family Hesperiidae; genus Asbolis; species Asbolis capucinus. The sequence continues at coordinate 8,187 of DWJZ01008546.1, forward strand.
TGATAAGGTTTTTTTTACACACTTTATATTAACTTTATCTATAATAAAATCTAAGAAGCTTAATTTTGCCCACTTCTAATTCTGTATCTGCATGAAACTTTGCATTTATGAGTTGATTTCTCGATCGGGGATTCCGAGTTCAAATCCTGCGCACATCTCTAATTTTCAAAATTACGTGTTTATAAGAAGTTATTATCACTAGCTAAGATGAAGGAAAATATCGTGAGGACATTTGCACTCCTGAGAGTTTTCCATAAAATTTTTACAGATTGCAGTTCACTAATCCGCATTTCGCCAGCGTGGTAGACTATTCCAAGACCACTCACATTGTACCCCAAGCCCAGTAGTGGGACAATTATGGATTGCAATCATGATGATGGCGAAATACGGATATTGTAGGGAAACTTATGGATAAACATATTTTTTTCCGAAGCGAAGCAAGAGCAAAAATAATCATAGGTACCAATATAACAATTTCATTTCGCGAATTCCCCGTTATCAGGAAGTCATGTGCAATTTTAAACTGGAAAACAAATTTTTGTAGTAAAACGCTTGTTGATAGATAATATTTTAAAGTGCTTTTTATGATAAAATCTGATATGTTTCAGGAAATTAATGATAGGCAATTTTTGAGCTGTCGCCTGGTGACATTTGCTATTTAGATAGATATATGTATGTCACCTGCACGTAAAACAATACTTAAACTTATTTTAACACAAAATACTGTCCGCATGAATAAATAAATATGTTTGGACAACTCACACACGGCCATCTGACCCCAAACTAAGCGTTAGCTTGTGCTATGGCGATCAGACAACTGATAAACATATATATAAACTTTTAAATACATACTTAAATAGATATTTCTATTACACATTCAGACACACAGAGCAAACATTCCAGCTCATCACAGAAAAGTTTGATCTGGGTGAGAATCGAACCCACGACCTCCGGTGTAGTAGTCAGGTTCACTAACCATTAGACCAACCGGCCTGTCCGGTAAAGTTATGCGTATTGCAAGTTCATTATCACTTGCTTCGGTTAGGTAAACGTAAGGAGATCTGCACTCTTGAGTTAGTCGTAAAGTTCCCGAGGGTGTGTGAAGTCTACCAATCCGCAATTGGCCAGCATGGTTGATTATAACCCAGACTCCTCACATTGTAAAAGATGAGCCGTGCCCAGTAGTGGGACAATTACGACTTGTGATGATGATTGTTTTACACAAACACCATTTAATATGGGGTAAATACGACTACTTTCAGCCGTAGCGCTCATGGCAAAACGTCTTCCTCGTTCCTAAGTGTCGTTCCTACGTAACAACGCGGAGTTAAGCAACAGTGGGCGTTGACGGTATTATACGTGGCCAGTGCCAAAAAAATCTTGAAAATTTTCGTGCTCTACGCACGTAAAGCAATTGGTCTCAATTGTGATCATTGAATGATGTGCCGTGTCTGAGGCCTTCAAGAGGCTTAAAAACTTCTGATCCATGGTTTGGCCACTAATGCCAGCCTGCAATCAACACTGGCGCAGCTTGGTGGAGTATGCTCTGGGCTTCCTCAGTCACGAGGAAAACTTCAATAGTTAGCCAGCCTAACACACTTGCAGCTAACCAAGACTGAAAATCGGTGACGGCGTGCGGATCCATATTTCATGTCTAGTTCTACTGTTTTGTCGAAACAGAACCCTAGAAATTGCCTCTTAAATAGTAATAGATTTTTTTAAAAAAACAGAACACAAGTGCCCTTGTACAAATTTTTTCTACATGTCTTATTTCCCTTTTAGTTTTATTGTGTGTAAAAATAAATGAATAAGAATAAGTTTATAACATAAAAAGCCGAAAGTAGGTCACATGTTTCCGAGATTCCATATGCCGGTTGCTCGATCTCCTCGATAACTAGGTTACTCCCGAAAATTATGACAATTACCAGTAGCTTTGAGATGTTATCTAATATAATTCTCGTTCTCATTCTCTGGATAACGATACAATTCTACAGCGACAACGATATGACACGACGGCGACAACGATACAACACGACCGTGACGACGATAAGGCACGACTGCGACAACGATACAACACGACCGCCACAACGATACAACATGACCGCCACAACGATACAACACGACCGCCACAACGATACAACACGACCGCCACAACGATACAACATGACCGCCACATTACGACAGCGACACGAAAATGATAACGCTACAACAACAACAAATTACACAAATGAAACGAAATAAAGTAAAATACAATACTTTACATTTTTTACAAATTTACTATATGAAAATATGTATAATCATTTCAGGTTTCTTGAATCCAAACAACTGACAATATTCATCGATGACTGTATGATGATGATTATTGTCGTATTGCAGTATAAGATTTGATCCTACTAACAATATACACTCACAAGCGCAATAGGCCGGTTGGTCTAGTGGTTAGTGAACCTGGCTGCTACGCCGAAGGTCGTGGATTCAATTCCCACCCAGGTCAAACTTTTTTGTTATGAGCAGGAATGTTTGTTTTGTGTGTCTGGGTGTAATTATTTATATAAGTATGTATTTATAAATATATATGTATATTTATCAGTTGTCTGATCGCCATAGTACAAGTTAACGCTTAGTTTGGGATCAGATGGTCGTGTGTGAGTTATCCAAAGATACATATATTTATTAACCACCCACCTGTATTATTTGTCACTCTGTATGTTTACGTTAACTATGACTTATCAATTGTTTCGCTTTTTGTCAAGTGGGTACTCTATCAATAAATTAAACACTTAAAACAAATCATAATAGCAAACCTCATTTGCAAAAGTTCGTGAAGAAGGACGGATGGATGGATGGATGTATGCTAGTTTATCACTCAAAAAACTACGACAAATGAGTAGTTACAATGAAAATTAAAATAAGAATTAAAATTACGTACACAATTAGCACAGAGATACATAGATGAAAATGTAAAGTAACACATAGGCTATTTTTTACACACACAACGCGGGCGAAGCCGCTAGCGTATTCTTTGATGGCCCCCTACTGAGCACGAGTCTCCTCAAACTGGGGAGGCCTAGAGTATACTCCACCACGCT
>DWJZ01008547.1:0-11274 GCA_018249125.1 Asbolis capucinus
GGGGTCAGATGGGCGTGTGTGAGTTGTCCAAAGATATTATTATATCTTAGACATTAGACATCATCACATGGGATGTCTAGTATAAACTTATTCTACGTAAAAAAAGATACCCAAATTCAGAGTTTACTGGTTATGTGGGATTTCTACCCAGTAAAACCCCCTCGGCCAGCCGTCCGACGCATATGGGGAGGCTCTGGGATCTTATGTAAACGCATCGGTGCCTCCCCTGCGTACTGTATGGATACCTACACCAAATATTTGAATAATTAGAGGATACAAACTCGAATTTTCTTAGTGTATCATAACAGGCCTGTCACTAGTAATTGGTAGCTGCTGGTAATTAAAGGTCTTGTTTATCTCTCAATACTTGGGTTGGCTATTCCCCCATCAGTTCACACTAGAGCAGCGCTATGCAGAATGCTCTAGGCTTTTTCAAAAATCTTTGAAGCCAAAATATAATCGCACACATGCGCACTATAAAATTGTCAATAAATTATAAATTTTATATATAATATTGTGTGTATGTGGCCAATATTGCGGTCCACCTATATAGTAAGAAAATATTTTTGTGACGTACTGTCACGTTTTGGGTGCTATTTAATTAGATGCAAGTTTTAATCACCAACGTGTCGTTTTCCCGGCTAAATCACGAAGTGACTACTAACGCCATCTAGAGGATGTGCGCGGCGCCCGCGTTTGTATTATTTATAAAACACAATTGTCAAAATATTATCGCAGGTGTGCGACTACGCTACTTATCATGCATAACTTCCTAGTACATGGAGTAATTCCATGTTTGTATGCGTTCGTTGTTTCCGGGATACACCCCTAAAGTTGTTAACAATAATGTTTCCCCTTGTAATTTATAAACTGTTCGGGGTACAAACTTTTAATAATGTTATTATGTATGTAAGCGGGGCAGGATGGGAAAGTTGGAACTGTCGATTAGTTTTAAAAATGTTCTTCCGACTTCGAAAAAAGGGGGGTGTTCTTAATTTATATTTTTACAAACTTTTATTTTACTTGCGGTATATGTTTGTATATTTGTTTGTTACGGGTCAAATCTTGCAAGCCTAATTAGACCCACTTCCTTCTACAGTACGGAGCGGAAATTTTGCATGAAGATTTCATCCCAATGACCATGCATTTTTATGACAAGCATGACCTGAGTTTACGTTCAGGATTGGATCCAGTTAAGGGAACTCCTCAATTGTTAACAATACAGTTATGAAATTTTGTGTGTTTATCTGTATTATGGATCTATAATAAAGCTTGTGTTTTGAAATATTTTTAATAAAGATTGTTTTATGTGTGTTTAGCTCGTAACTTTTAACTAGGATTACCTTATATTTTTTTATTAAAATCCTGTGCTGGTAAGGTCCCATTTAAAATGTATTGATGCGTACATAACATAAAAGTGCATATTTCATTGACATCGGGTACGTTAATGTTTTCATTTTATTACTCGTCATTTAAATTTTTTTACACCAGAGACGGTTACTTCCCCACCACCCTGGAATCCAGGTAATGTAGTCATAGTCGTCTAACAAAAACGCTCTATCTAGGTCTAAAGCTGGATACTTCCATTCTACTCTATAGCGGTCGAGAAAAGGAGAATAGGAGAGGATGTATAAAAGACAGGGAGAAAGAACGAAAACAGTCTTGTTATATTGTCTTGAATGTTGATTGTTATATCATCGGAAGACCTATATGGGTACCAAGAAGTTATAATGCAACATCATTCTGTTTAAACAAAGCCCATAACATCTAAACAGAAAACAAAACAGACAGGAAAATAACGGAAATTCCAATCCATTTCGAAATTAAAACCAGCTGTTAGTGTTCGTGTGGATTGAATGTACGTATCATGTATTCAAGCATTGAGCCTATTGAATGAAAGAGTCATGTTTTTGGGTCACCGGTCCGTGTTGTGTGTTTGGCTAATTGCAAACTGGTTTGCTTTGTTTTTTTGGCTCATTGGAGCTATAGAGGAGTAGGGATTAAAAGATTTTGATTTTTTTAATTAGCCATATTGAAGCGTCCTTGACCCAGCGGTTCGCCTGGATTGTGAACGATCGAAAAAGTTTTGCAAGAGCGGTCGGTAAGATGGGTGATCGCTAGTGGCAAAAATTTCATGCGGGCTTCCGTGCTTCGGAGAGCACATAAAGCCGTCGGTCCCAGTATTCGTAAGATGGCAATCGTTAAGCCATGTCAAAGGCCTTCGGGGAGTATAAAAACATGACGCATTTGATAGACTATTGGTATAATTTAGAGAACTTTAGGAAAAATCTTAAGAGTATATGAATACACTACGAGTATTTGGCCTTGAAGCTCTAAATAACCTGAATAACCTGAATTTTCGTCTTAAATATTTGTCACAAAAAGAAATTCATTAAAAATTCACTCGTAACAATTACCACTGCGACGGGTCCTTAAAAGGGTTGATAATGGATGTATGGGGATAACCTAAAACAACACCTTACAAATTTAGACCAATTTTAATTACTTTTGAACCCCCGTAATCCTGTCAATGTTTTTCTCATAATTAATTTCCTGATCCCGCGGACCCGGGATAATCTCAGTCTCAGGGGAGAACCGTCGCAAGGTATGGGCTGGCGCGGAGATCCACGTCATCTATAGAGTATTATGCCAACATTTTGCGATGAACATTGACCCTGGAAATTGGTCGAGTTGGTGGGGGCATGGAGACATTGAGGAGATTGGCAGTGGTGCAAGGGGCAGCTGCTCCCTTGATGCCGTAATGTACCTATACATGCATGAAATGTAATATGAAAACATTCATGTTCTTCTTGATGGTTCTTCTGTTCTTCGTGATGGTTTCAGTTCGATCAGTAACAGATTTAATAAATATTTTACAATTTCGTTTTAATATTTCATTATCTTGTTTATGTAATATTATAAATGTGGATGAAATTCTGTCTGTTAAGCTTTTGCGTCTCATTATTACGGTAGCTTTATTTAGTGGCTTATTGAGTCGGTTTTTACGAGTTTTGATTCTATGATAGACAAAAGCCTGAAAAAGAATATATGCTGCAGTTAAAAGGATGGATAGGTAATGAACGTTTGTATGGAATTTCGACACAGACGAACATGAAGCCATGAAAATTTGTTTAAGGTACTCGATAAGAAATTACTCTAGGTAGATTCTACTCACACTTCACCGGGTTCACTTCATCTGCTATTAAAAAAAAAACAAAACAGCCAGCTACATTATCGCTTCAATGCAATTTTCGCAAAGCCTCAAAGTGGCAATAGATGCTGATATATCAACTCCCCACAACGGTTTGAAATTTTCTTTAGGCACCAACGCTCCTTTTGACTGCGTTAGATGTTCAATTAAAAAAAGTTTTAATAACGGGCGCTGGACAAGAACAGATGTGGAGAAGTTCATTTATGTATTACTTTATGCTTTTATCTAAAGTACAGTATATCACCAGAACGTAATCAGTATATTAGACACTCTTAACATATTATCGTTGTTAAAAGAAGTGTTACAGCAACTTAAAAGGCTAACCGGTTGTGACAGAAAATTCTTGAGCACTTTCGTGTTTCAGGGAGTGTATAAAGGCATTTGTCAATTATTGTCATCGTTAGATAACAAACAGTAGGCCACGCCGTAGGCCTTCAGTTCATGTAACAGCTTTTGATACTAGAGGTGATCATCGACCTTTCCACCACGCACTTGATCTGGATTGCCCTCTAGGCCTCTTGAGCAATTACGTGTTTCAGGGAGTGTATAAAGGAATTTGTCATAATTGTCATAGATAAAAACGGTAGGCCACGCTGTAGGCCTTCAGTCCATGTAACAGCTTTTGATACTGGAGGTGACGAACTTTCCACCGTCCACGGGAGAAGGATTACCCTCTGGGCCTCTTCATTAACGAGGAAAGATTCATGCTTTGGCAATTTATGCCCTAAAACGGCACATATACTTACCCTTTGCTGTCTAGAACATTTGAAACTATACCAGACTGTTTCCTTTCATGTTTTTTACCCTTTTAAATACCCCGACCGTACCTTAGACCATGGTAAAGGCTGTGCATAATTAAGCATGTGTAATGCGATTAGGCCGGCCTCGGGGTAACCGAAGCGTGGCGTCGTCCGTTTGATGCGCGCCTCGTTTGGTTTGTTGGAAAAACTGTTATATCGCATTTACTTACCTTACCTTTAACTTACCTTACCTGTAGATTACCTTTGCGTTAGTTTACCTTTCTGGAAGGGTACAATAATGAGTGTAAGTTTATTAGTGGTGTATGAAGATTCGATTGAGAATTGGAAATAAAATTCTAAAAACCGTATTGTTATGTGTACTCTGTGTAAATTAGATCTGAATTTTTTACCATAAAAAGTTATACATTTTGTATGGTAAAGATTTTCATTTGCATAAATACAAGTATCGAATTGATAACGTTATTTATATAAGTGTTTTTAAAATATATCGTTCTATGGTAATGCAGTACCGCCAACTCCATATAGGTTTTCATATTAAAGTTGCTGACGATAAAACTTTATGCATGAGGTTACTTTTAATGAAATTTGTTGTATATTTTGTTCCTGTTTCGCAGTTTACGCACCTAGTGCCCTATAGAGGAAGGTTATAACAGCTTATTAGCTTTTTATGGATCTGTCATGAATTTAGTATGAATAGGGAACCGTAATGAAAAAGTTAAGCGCGGTCGGTAGGAAGAAGGACATCCGTTGGTGGTAGAATTTTCATGAGCGCTTCCGTGCTTCTGAGTACACGTGAAGTAGGTTCCAGTGTCATCATTGGATAATAGAGGAGTTGTTATGTCTTTTGGGCGACATAGAAAGTTTGGACACTTGGGTTGGCCATAAACCAGAGGGTGTGGTGGAACCCAAGCCTTATTAGTACAGCGTAGTTAAGCATGCTCTAGGCCTCTTCAGTATGAGGAGACATCGGTACTCAGAAGTGGGCCGGATTGAAGCCTATAAATCTGGAACCCTTATAATAATGCCATGTCCGTATGTCTGTACGTAGTGTAGTCCAAAATCCTCAGAAATAGCCAGCTATTTTATTTGCTTTCCAGGTTTTATAAAGCGCTAGTGTCTGCATGCGGCTTCGACCGCGTGTTGATAAAATGTAGTCTTTGTGTTATGCCATGCTATAATCTATCCCTGTATCAAATTCCATTCATATCCGATCAGCAGGTTTTGCGTGAAGGAGTAAATGTTCTTCAGAAACTTTCGTATTTAAGTAGTTTTAAAATAATTCTTCAATAATCTTTCTAACGGGATTTTTGATACGAAGAAAATATGAGAACGATTTTGATTTTAGAAGTGACTTCAAACCAACTGTCTTTTTAAAAGTAGGAACACAATAAATTTCCACTTTAATGCAGTGAGTAAGTTATTCATACGCTCCCACAAGAAATACCTGCCCAAATTCCTGTTTAATATGATGTGGAACAAAAGAATTATTTACTCATCTTGAAGCTCGTAACACGTTTATGGTGGTTGTAAAAGACGTTTTACAAAATTAATTGGGACATTCTTACTGCCTCGTCGTATTGCTAGCGGCGAACGACGGGAGATGAAAATTTTAGTCGTTTCCAAGCTCTAATATAAAGTTAGTATTTAGGTAAGAACTTTTAATTGAATCATTTATGATAACGATAAGCTTATTATTAGTCGATCATGAACACAGAGATGGAATAAGTTATTTTAGCACTTAGGCAACATTATAATAAGTTTCTTTTAACTTCTATAAATTAGTGCTTGACCGCGATCTGCCTGATGGTAAGCACCGAAGTGGTCTTAGATGGTAAAGCGCCCTAACTTAGTAAAGGCCTATTCACTCTTGCCTTGATGATATTTACATTGTAATCTAACGGGAACACCGACGCAGACAACTTATTCCAGTCCTTCGCAGTACGTATGAGGAAGAAAGACATAAAGCACGATGTTCGTACTGGTGGAGTGTCAACGTCGAAGGGATGAATACTCGCCGTGCGCCGGCTCGTTCGACGATGGAACGGGGATGGGGGAATTATATCGTGGAAGTTATAATAAAATTATGGTAATTATCTATCATACTACGCCATGTACCTACATTATTTTACACTGATATTTATTCATATATCCCCTACTAATATTATAAATGCGGACGGATTTCAATGAAATTTGGCACAAAGATAGGTTATAGTCTGAAATAACGTATAGTACTTTATGTCAACATTCCTCGCAGGCAAATCCGTGACTGGGTCGTAAATCACTTTAGACGTTTTAATAATTTGTACGACTATTTTAGTCTTTCTCTAAATCCATCAATCTTTTCTTTGGCTATTCTCGATTCCTCCATTTACCCGTATTCATATTCTTCACTCTTCTCATCACCTGCCTCCCGCTCACCACGACATTCGGTTCTCTCTCAGCTTTTCTGATATCTATGCAGCTTTCTGACTTTCCTATATATTAATTTCTCATACTCATTTTATACTAATTAGCTGACCCAGCAAACGCTGTTCTGAAAAAAAAAATTACTGATGATCTATTTACCAACATAACTATTGAAAAATAGGGTATGATGATGGAAGGGTCGAAATGTAGGGTTGTCTGTATTTTTAACGCCACATGAACAAAAATGTCCAAAATTTAAAAAACATGTTAGGGGTGGACAACCCTTACCACTTATGCGTATAAAAATTAGATAATACCCGAATCTCAGATCTATTGAATATGCAAATAAAATTTCATAAAACTCAGCCAAGCCGTTTCGGAGGGGCATGGCAACTGACATTGTGTCACGAGAATTTTATATATAAGATTCCTATATACATTCTTTCACGTCGCTCCACATGTTCATCTGAACGTCTTATCTCCGCAACATTCAGTCGTAACAAATCTGTCTTGCGATAGCTTGTAAATCGTTTACTCGCTGATGCTCTGCCACAAGGCTAAGTCCACGCGCTTAATAAATCCAGCAGGATCTCACTGCTTAGATTAAAATCGTAAAACGCGACAGCCGTAAACACTTTAACGCCTTAATCTTGCCAAGCCGTGTTATGAACGGAATATTGTTACTTCCAATTACTCTCAGCGTTTGTACTTTAGATGGCGGTAACCGTTTTATGCAATGACGACATAACATCGCACGTGTCAAGGCATTGGTGACTCAGCTCAGAACTAATCTAACCTCATTACTGAGGAAACCTAGGGCATACTCCACCACACAGCTTTCCATGTAGAATGGTGGAGAGGTTGATGACCAACCAAATGGGTTCCGACACTTAATTACTACGAAAAATAATGACCGCTTTTTAACTTTATACTATTAATTACAAAGATTACTTGAAATTGAATTTATCAAAAATGTATTCAATACTAATTATTTTTGCAATTTTTTCATTTATTCTCAATCATCTTTAACTAATTTTGAATTCTGAATTTCGGACAAGTAGAGAACGAGGGAAAAGGGAATAAATATTTTTTATTATTAGCGGGGAAAGTGGAAATAGATGGGTCATTTGAATGTCTGAGTGGACGCTCGACCTATGCAATTATTCTCCGTTTAGGGTCCCATCAACTTGTCAGCTTTTATGGTATTATTTTTTAAGAAAAGAGGAATTTTTGGAAGGCCCTGTTATCTTGTTGGTTGTGATTCTGTTTACGAAATAACGGGCCCTAGTATAATTTAAGTATTATGTTTTACACAAAATGGCGGCTAAGGAAGGTTTGATTTAAAAAATATTCTTACAATTATGATTTTTTTTTCTTTTTACCCTTATTATTTCTCTTAGTAGTATTGTAGTAGTATAATTAATTATAAGCGGCATTATTGCTTATAGCATTCTCTGGCAGTCAATGTTTTCTTAAAATCAGATAGCAAGAAAATCATATTAAAGATGTGAAAAAGAAAACAGTTTTTACAAGCTTTTATTTAACTAGCAGTGTATGTTTGTATATTACTATGTTAGTATGTTAGCATATTAGTATGTCAGTATATTTGTATATTTGTCATGGGTCAAAAATTGCAAGTTTAATTAGACCCATGTCCTCTTACATTTTGGAGCGGAAATGTTGCATGAAGTTTTCATCCTGATGTGAATGCATTTTAAAGAATAGCATGACCAGACACTATGTTTATGATTGGCTCCAGACAAGGGAGCTCCTCAACGGCTAATAATACAGTTATTAAATTTTGTGTTTGTTATTTGTATGGTGGATCTATAATTAAAGCTTGTTTTTTTAAATATTGTTAATAAACCTTGTTCTAAGTAACATGATTCTATAATATATGCCTAGATATATTCAAAATATAGAAGATATACATACTACAATATCTACTATATTGGGGAAGATGTAGTAGATATATCTGGGCAGATATTATAAAGTATAGAGTTTAATTAAAATTAATTATAGAAGTATCAAAACACAATAAACAGGCATGCTGCGGCAGTCTTAATCAAAAGTTGATTCAGTCAAATTAATTTGATCCTCGTCAGATGCGGACGTCATTTGCAATTCAGAACGTAAAATAAAAATTAAAAAGTTCCCTTGTTTGCCCCCTTCAGGTTTTTTTTACGTTCCTTGTTCCCCAAATGTTATGAGACCTCTTGACTTCTCAGGCTTTTGAGGAATGTTTTAATTTTGTTTGTTTTTAATTAATGATTAAAAGTACTGTGGTCTATAAAAAATGAAAGATTCATTTGTAAGTATGCAAATATATATTATCATAATTTGTTGGACTTCCGAAATTGACTGTGGCAACACTTGACAATTAGACTTGACATTATCTGACATTTGAGTTTGACGTGAATGGAGAGTACATATTTAAAGTTCTCTTCTAACCTATCGACTATATCGTAATATTAAGTTATGATTTTGCCGCCGAATGTCCACAAAAGACAAAATTATAAAATCGTCTTTAATTTGCACTGGGGTTTGGGCGGGTCAAATCTTAGTGGACTTAAAATCTTTTTCTCTTTGCTTTAACCCATTAAAGGCCAGTTTTTGAGACAAGACTGCTCGTGACTGAGGAGGACTTGAGCATATTCCCCGCTGCTCCAGTGTGGGTTGGAAGGCATTTCCTCTTATATAAATAAATATCATTGGACAACACACACGGCCATCTGACTCCAAACTAAGCATTAGCTCGTAATATAGTGATCAGACAACTAATAAAAAAAACATATTTATTTTTAAATAAATACTTATATAGTTATTTACGTCCAGACACACAAACCAAACATTCCTGCTCATCACAGAAAAGTTTGACCTGGGTGGGAATCGAACCCACGAACGGTGTAGCAGTGGTTAACTGACCAGCTTGTCTGCTGATCTGATGCAGGTCTGATATTGTACTTTGATGTAGTCTTCGAACGACATCCTAAAAGAGTATCGAGTTTGAGCTCATCAGATTCATCTCGATTAGCGATGTATTCGAGTATTCATTAGATTTAGCCCAACCCTATTTTCGGTATATACAAAGAATTATTTGAAGAGAAACTTGGTCATAATGAGAACATTCCGTGCCATATTTTAGCACCTCTAACTTGTGTAATTAATAAGACAGGTCGGGGCGGCGCTCGACCCAAACTATTTGATCTCACAAAAGTTGGTAATGTTAACGACATTTAATTCTGTAAAACCATTACAGTGTTAAAAGTAACATTTATATTGTCCCAGAGTAAATTCGTTACGTAGTTTTAACCAATGCCCCACTCATGTTAGCTTTAAACCTTGTCGTAGGCCTTGGGGTAAGTTATACTCTTCCAACTTGGTTCGGCCAATAATCGCTTCTCTGCAGTGGAGCACCATGGAGGAGTATTGTCGTCAATTATCACAAGAATTCTTCGCTCCGTAGTGAACTTAAAGTGAATAAAGCTAGAGTTTATTTCCCTAAAGTTCATTATTTATTACTGAAGAAGCATGGCTTCTACTAGCACCATAGTGCAACAATTTGCTCTCTTCATCATCGTCATCTAGTGCTTTATAGACTTAGAGGCCATCTAAAATGTCGGATTTCTAAAACACCCAAAAAATATTTTGATAATTTTGGCGACCTCTAACATCCGTCTACCCTTAAAATTTGGAAAAACTCAATAAATTTTAACCATTAGCAGTCACTCATTCTTTTATCGACCTCCAACACGTTCGAAAAATTTATGGAGTACTCCTAGTAGAGAAGGAATCCTTACAAAGGTTTCCTTCGCTGAAGAAAGTGATAGTTGATGTCTAAAACGCATATAACTTATGAAAATGGGAGACGCGTGCAGGATTCTACCCCAGTCCCTTTCTTTTAGAAGACTATTATTTTTTTGCGTCCAGATAAAGAGAAAGGAATACCCTCCGGAGATGCGCGGGATGGAGGTGGTGAATGCTGATGCATACCAGAACAGCCGGCTGTACTGGTTATGTAAGACTCACGATAGACCTAGATGCCTACCCATTATGCACCACCCGAAGCCAGCTTTGGCTGTATGGCCTCCAAGTCTGCATCAGAAGCGATCCCACGTGGAGAGGCGGGGCGCAAAAGATTACTCTTCAAACCGCCAGCTATAAGTACTTAGCGTCTATCATACTTCATCTCTGTTATATAACACTTTTATGCCATTATTATGTAACTGTATCGTAATTCTAAATTATTTGGAGCTATTAAATTCCACCCCATAGGAATGCTTTGCCACTCACACAGGGATCATAAAATGTGGAAGTGTTAAACAATGTTATCAACGCAAAGTATCGTGTAACATTGCCCTAAATTCTATGGGTATAAATAAAGTTGGGGGCACACCTCGTTTACGTATACTATTTTAAATAAATATATACTGTGAAATATTTCAAGGAATAAAACTTTGTGTTGCTCTGAGAAACGCAAATGGATTAATGAAAATACTATTGCTGCTAAATAAATACTATCTTATGAATAAAACAAACTGAACACTCCCATAAAAAAACTGTAATCAATCTCAATTTTTTTAATTAGTCCTAATGTACAATAACATTATTTATAAAGGAAAAATAAAATCTATATACCATTTAAAACATTCAAGGAAAATAAATCTCGCATTGTAAATGTCACAATCAAATTGTAAACTTGATTTTATTATAATTATATCAGAAGTTTGAGTATTCAGATCGTGTCAAGGTCACCAATTTGGTAGGTGGAAATTTCAGCCGTGTCAACTTCGAAATTTTCGTAGAAAGGGGTACAAAGATTTTAGTATTAATGAATGTATAAATAAATATCTTTGGACAATTCACACACGGCCATCTGAGCCCAAACTAAGCGTT
>DWJZ01008548.1:0-11273 GCA_018249125.1 Asbolis capucinus
TTTAAACAAGCACAAGTTGTTTCGTCATATTCAATACAAAACTTTTTTAGGAATTCAAATATCATAGAGGTGCTTTCAACTTTTGGCCAAGGCTGTACGTAACATCGAAACATAATAAATAAATTGTGGCTACACCAAACGCGCTTTGCTATGCATCAACTCATCGTCAACATGCGTCGTCAACATGTATATACATAATTCTGGTTCCAGAACCTTTTCCAGAGAATTCTGAACAAAGTTGCTAAATGCATCAGTGTTCTACACATCAGTGCTTTTACATATGTATATCTCCTACCTTACCTACCTAGTCGGCCAAAGTCATAGTCGGCACATCAGTACAAATTACGTATTACATCACGAAGATTACTGTTTTGTTTCTTCCAGATGTAATTTAGAGAAATTGTAGAGATAACTTGCGAATATGAAAACTTGTAGAGACAAGTTGTGAAAAAAATTTGCACGCTTTTTTCGAGCAGCCTTTAAAACAATCCTCCGCAAGTTCAACCGCGAGATGTGCTTTACATCGATGATACACTGACCATAGTGGCCAACAAATATTGATAAAATTTTACAAGGTGGAAGTTAGGTGACTTGGTATCTTTGCCTAGTGACTTCACAGTAACAGTAGGACAGTAACGAACTCAAAAGTTAGATGGAGATCCATATGTGTATCTCGAAATCTTGACATAATAATGGTAAATTTACATTATTAAGGATACTGTTTTAGACATATCTAACTATCGACGTATCTACAGATACCTATCGCTTTTATTTCGTTTACTCGTTATCCACAAATGCCTACTTTAACAGCTTATTATTGGGCATGTGTCTCTCATAATTAAGAAGGTTTAGAAACTACTGCACTGCGTTTCTATCGTGTTAGTGCCCTATCTGTGTCGGAAATATTTCTGCTGCCGTGACGCCTCCGACACGGCATAATAACGATAACAAACACGAATAGCAAGAATGAAAGCAACAAAAATTGAGAATTGTTTTTAAGTAGCTATGATAAGAACTTAGAATACTTCATTATTTCACTCCATCTAGTGGATTGTTTTGAATTGGCCAGGGGCGGATCCAGCTATCTTCTCAGTCTTAGTCACAAAAAGGTTTGCTGATTCTTAAGATAGGCTGTTTTTCGTGCTATGCTGCTAAATGTACCTATTATGCCGAGCTATGCTGCAGCTTAGTTACTTTTGAAGCAGGTAGGCAGGCAAAAAATTCGCCGTCCTATAGGCAAGCACACTAACGGCTCCCTACAATACGGTCGTTTTGATGGGACGTTGGGAAGATGAGAGGAAGAGGGGGACTTTTATTAAAACTTGTCGGCGACGCGTATTTTTTGTTTTATCAGTACTTATTATGACTTTGGAACATCTACATATATTTA
The DNA here is from genome assembly GCA_018249125.1 of Asbolis capucinus. Lineage (NCBI taxonomy): Eukaryota > Metazoa > Arthropoda > Insecta > Lepidoptera > Hesperiidae > Asbolis > Asbolis capucinus. The sequence continues at coordinate 1,391 of DWJZ01008548.1, forward strand.
TTTTAAAGCGACTGCTTGTCTCGGTATTAGGTTGCTTGTCTCAGTAATTAGTTGACCTAAATGCAGCACGGGGCTCCTATGAGTCCCCTGGATTCATTGTAAAACAACAAGTGGACCTGATCTAATCTTTATACATGAAGTTGCCTAAGTTGGCATGGTATGGTGCTGCATATACAGCAACTTGGTATTTTAGTAAATGATGACAAATAGAAACTTACACTTACTGACACCCCAATAACAACATATTGTACAATTACATCTAAGTAACACTAAGATACCATCCACCGTCTGCAGTTCGTACGAAGCTAAGCAAATGTAGAATTGCTTAATGGTTTTATCTAAAAAATTGCAGCCTATATGCATGTTTGTATAAGTGGTATGGGTGAGTGCTAAATGTACCTGCATTTTGTCTGCCTAGCATATTTTAATTGCAATATATGATATTGTATTGTTAAATAACTTGTGTAATCAACTATGCTTTGACCCAAAATTGTCAAATTTAAACATTTAAGAAGTAGATTTTTGTTATTCTTTGTGTCTCCTTAGACCATACCGATGCAATGTCCCTGCCCATGATGCATGGGGATCTGGGTGATAAACATTTGGATATTAATGTGACAAATAAATCTTTGTTCTTCTGTTCTCTCTATTTCTTATTAGTGTTTTTTATGTCACAAATGATTCAAGATCAAGAATATACTGTCTCCTGCCATAAAAAATTTAACACAAAATACTATCTGCATGAATATACACTAATACATTTGCTTTATTACCAAGAACTAAGAAAAAGTTTAAAGAACATTTCATCTTTAGCCTAATTACTCCCATTGTACGTAGTATATAATTTGTATATACATTTTGACATCATGGAACATGTTTATATGTTGGCTGTTTGAAAGGAACTTAATAAAACACTGGCTTGCATTTCAAACAAGCTGGTAAGTGTGTTGAGCCAAATTTTTGTTGCTGACCAACATCTTGTTGTATTGTTGATCGAACCATGAGTGTCAAATGGAATCATTGTGTGGGGGAATGTGTGTGCCTCCTGTACCTATATTGTACTTTGTTTATTTTGATAATAAGGAAGTATTTGTTATCTGTGTCACATAATATTGTCTGTCATTTCTCTTTTTCACTGGTTTTCTATTACCTACTGTAATAGAACGATTGCAAAGTATGTTTGTAAATTTCAATATATTGATAAGTTTTATAGACCTGCTACCTTTTTTCTGTTACCTACTGCTTAATCAGACTTCGAAAGTTTGTTTGTAATTTTAATATATTGGTAAATTTTATTGGTCTGCTACCTTTTTTCTGTTACTTACTACAAAAGTAGAGTTGGAAATTATATTTGTAATTTTCAATATATTGATAATTTTTATTGGCCTGTTATTTCTTTTCCTTACCTGTTGGAACCATACACTTGTTTGAAAGATAATTTAATGAAGTGTGTTGTTAGCTGAGGATGTAATAAAAGGTTGTGTTGAGTTACTCTTTAGAGGTTTTATTGTGTCCAGAAAAAATAATGCAAACAATAAATTTATAAAAACTAGCAAGAAAACTCCCAGTATTTTGCTAATGCAAATACTAACAAAACTAACAAAAGATCTGAATCATACTTCTGTGCTACTCAAATGATAACTGTAAAGGAAATATTATGTAGTTTACTCTGTGTTACTACAAACTATACTCTGTGCAAATTCCAGATTGGATTTGCACAGAGTATAGGAAGAGACATGGGGATAACCAACTTCACCCATGGGCACCTAGATATTTTTATAAATACATAATTTTTTCACAACTAATGGTACAGTTGCCATGGGCAGAGACAATATTTAGTTCTTAAAAAATATATATATGAGGCAGGTATCAGGAACTTGTGATTTCTTAATAGTATTTTATTTTTTATCTTTTAAGGTTATTTTTATACTGTTATCGATTTTTTATATTGTTATCTACAAGAATTACAATTAACATAATTGTAGCAAATTATTATGATTTATGCATGTAGTATGCTCTACTGTCGATATTTATATATTTAATCATAATACAAGTATGTTCTAGTAATATCTAATTTTGGAAAGTCAAGGTTGGTCATCTTTTCTGTTTATCAAAAAAAACTGAGCCTAAAAAAATGTAGTTACCCATTTATAAATAGAAAGGGGTATCAAAACAGGTATTTGTCAGATGTAGAACCCGCACTCTACCATTTACCAGAAGGTCGAGTCCGTAATAAATCAAACATGTTAAAATAAAACCGGTAACTACCTGATTCAAAAGATTGTGGTCTCAGGGCTTCATCGGGTCTCACGTCCTTGGCTTCTATTTCTCCAGTCCATGGTCAGTGCCCGATGCTTATGTAGCTGCAATCTTCATATCGGACGTAGGTACCATTCACATCAACAGTCAACACACCAATTTATCATATTTTCCGTAAATTCGGTCATCAATTTGCACTTATTGACTTTACACTTTAATTCAAGCACTATAAGGTCCTATTTTTACTGATCAGTTTTAGTTCACTATTTATTTATTTTCTACTTTATTTTGATAACGACACTGTTCAGAACGCCTGTAAACACTGTGATGATAAAGCGTGCAATACGTTTTTAAATTTAAGGCGGTCATCGATCTTCTTGACTAAAATAAAATAAAAGTCGTCGCGCTATTTTTGCAAGAGAACCCACTACTTTTACTACACACCAATGTCGACGTTCCCACCTCGCGTAACGTGGATGGACGACTCTCGCTTGGGCGACGCAGACAAGTTATAATGGTTCCGAATAAAATAATCTCTGAATACATAACTTAGCTATGAATCGATGTACCATCTTGATTTAGTAGGATTAACTTGCGTTGTTCGACGTGACGTTACTTCCCCCTGCACTCCTCGCCCCGGCCTTGCGACCCACCCCGCTCCCGCCCCGCGTCTACCCGTAGAGCCCGCGCAGGCGCGTTGTTTCTTGCTGTTTAATAATACCATGTAAAAATTAAAATTTCCCATATACAATTTACGTTTAAAATATAGTTTTTGTTATAATTTACATAACACTAAAGTTATAATTTATATATATTAAAGTTATAATTAACATATGTTAAAGTCTTGTTACTTACAGAGATTTAATAATTATAGAGAGGTTATAGACCTGTAGGAGTTAGCAACTCTACTTAGTCATTTTTTTTTTGATATTATATTATTTATATTGATTGTATAGTTAAGGCTTTTCCGGTAATGATACGACGAGTAACAAGATTAGTGAGACAGGTGAAATTTTTTTGATTAATATTGTTATGATCATAAGTAATACCTAAGTGTTAAGGGAAAGTCATAATAATAAAATAATATGGAAAACTAAAAGCAATTTAATTATTTTTCCCATTCCGATCTGCCTATGAATTTAAGGTAAAAGATAACTATGTTATTCAGTGTACATTACGCTACAAGTTACCTCATTAATTCATCAATATCATACATCATTACATTACTATAATGAAACTCTGAACTCGTCTGCACATGGAAGAAACGATTAGTCTATGTTTTAGTACATAAGGACTAGAACCCAAAACAATGTTAATTTATTATTTTTGTTTGTTTTTTGTCCGTATGTTTATATATGTCTTTGTGTGTCGTCATATCAGAAAGGGTGGATCCAGTTTATATGAGATAAATGACTAATTAAGTAGTAGATAGTCACTACACAGTATACAACAAAATCGCCCTCCGGCTCTCTCTGTTAGTCTCTAAGCTTTGTTTCTTCTTATATCACGTAACGGATTTTGATGATATTTTCACTGTAATTTAGACAGTTTATTACCAAAGATTTATACATAAAAGACATTCTAGTTAAGTGTTTGCATAATAGAGCATAGAGCCATGGAATAAACGATTTTCGGCCATACCATAAACGATGCATCAAAATAATATACTATGGAAATATATATCATAAACAGGCCTACAAAAAAGCGATATCAAATATCTATCTCGTAAGGTCCACTTAAAACAACCATTTTTATTTCTAGATTGTTTATTGCAAAATATTAATTTATTTGCTGAAAAAGTACTAAACGGATCCGAATATAAATAATTAATAGTCTGGAATAACACATATATTTATCAACATTCGTGAAAAGCCATTCCAATAGTTGAGTTGAGTTGTCATTAGTCCCTTTACAATGGGAAATTTGAGACTGGCAACAAAATTCGCTTCTCTTGCTCTTGTATCAACTCTACTCGTTCGACTCAACATAACGTCTACGTCATATTATTACTGTTTTATGCATAACTCTGTGGTAGATACTTTGTTTCATTGGTTCTTTTACCTGCCTTATATGAAAAATGTTATGTAGAAAAAGCAATTATTAATTTGCAGGCTTAGTGTAGCTTAATAGTTTTGTTTTATTATAGGTCTCGAAAAGTTTTGATGATTTACAAGCGAAAAATATTTCTACAACATCTGGTACATAAGCTTAAGCTTGTCAATGACCGCTTGTCTGAAGTTTTCTAACATCGTCTCACCGACTTCCGTCATGAAAAACCGGGAATCTATGTATGTTTTAATCACATACATATCTCATATAACTATCATTTGATTCCATTATTAAACACCGGTCGCTCATAACTGAGGAGGCCTAGACCATAGTTCACGCTGCTCTATTGCGGTTAGGTGGACAACTATCCATTTTCTTAAACATTTCAATAACAATCCGTTTAATTTTCCATGGTTCGGATATTTTTTCTAGCACTTCTAATGTTAGCGGTGTGGGTGCGGTTGTACCTTCTATAGATCTCGTGTGCGGAGTGACGTCTACTATGGTTTCAATACCGGGGTAGTTATGGTCTGTATTTCTCAACCGCACAAATCTTGTACACAATTTTTGGGTGAAAATGTTAAGAGTTGAATTTTATAAAACTCGCGTACTGTGACATTAAAAAGTTGTTACGTTCCAATATATTAGTGTGGTAAATATATAATGTGACGATTTTATAAGAAAACTGCGACATTGTCATTCACTTTTTTGTTTACAATAATAGTACGGATGAGAACGACGGACTATTCGGTTCACAATATGCGAGTGTTCTTCAAATAAATTGGCACACGGCAGTCGACATTAATATAGGGCGATGTGACTATATGTACTCGCCATGTATACGTTAATCAATAGATATTTTCAGGAGGCTTTCGTGGAGGGCGAAGGCGACGCTCGCATAGGGCCTTCTCGCTCTCGCCTGTAATTTATATACGCTACTGAAAATATTCAGATAAAACTCAGTATGTATTATGGTATTTTGTATTATAAAGTACAATCTATTCGTTTTCTACTGTACAGCAGGAGCCTCTTTCTATAATTTATGATAGAGAGATAGATAAAGAGATACTCTATTATATTGCTCCAGTAAGGATTAATATCCACCAATGTACCCATATTCGTACCTGCATGCTACGTTAGTGCTTGAAGTTTTTATACTATCTGATAATTTAATTTGAATTGTAACTGTCTAATAATTGAATAATAATTTATTTGAACGGTCATAAAAACTCTCTGAAAGAATCAATTTTTTACGCGCCGCTCTACCTCGCTTCGACTAAGTGCAGAACCTGTAAGCAAAAATGTGCACGGCCTGTAAAAGGATGGGTGACGGCTAGTAGCAAACGTTTTTGATCGCTTCTGTGCCTTGGAGGGCATGTGAAGCTATCTATCCCAATTGTTATCATTAGGTAGCCATTGTTAAATAGGAGGATTTAGAAGACGGACATAAAAACTTAAGACACATTGACTCACACACAACTTAAGACACAAAACGGCCATTAACTGCTCCACCAATCCGCATTGAAGTAGCGCAGCGTAGGCTTTTGGCCAGTGTTTCCCAACCTTTTTTGGGTCATGCCCCACTTTTGACATTTCTGCAAATTTTATGTCACCTATACATAATTTTTAACGTAAAAAATTTAATTGTTTACTTAAGAAACTTAAATGATAAGTGTTAGGAAGAAATTACTACGAAATTGTTATCAAATAACAATAAGTAAAATTTCAAAATTTGGCACCGATATCTAGTATTGTATTCAAATGGCTTAGAACCTGAGAGGTAAAATCATGTCGAGTTAATTTTTGAATTGCACCCTTTAACTATCAAGTTGCTCCCCTGTGGGGCGTAGGCCTCATTTTGGGAAACAACGCTCTACGCCTTCTCAAAAAGAGTGCTCAGCAATTGGGCAATTTGTTGAAGCCGAAGTAACGTGTTTTATCTGCCGCTTAACGGTATACTACAATGTTGTCGGTCCCTATGTACTGTGCAGCGCGGTGTGTAGCGAGGTACGTATGTAGTGGGAAGCCAAACTGTCCTCGTCTGTCTAGATATTATTTAGGTATAGTTACTGTTCGTTTACATGGAGACGCGGTTAAAAACAAACTAATATTTCATTCGTCATTTACTATCGATAGTTTGATGTATACGTAAATAATTTACGTAAGAGGAAGGTATGTGCAGGGTTAGACTAAGGGGTGGAGTGTAGGGGGTAGATTAAATTTCGTGCCACCCCGGCGCTGCCTCAAGCTCGCTCGTATTCATCAGCGCTTGCAATTGCTTCTCTGTATATTTCAGTATACTGTCTTATAGCTAAATATGTACATAAGTCTTATTGTTATCTGAAAAAGGTACTTTTTTATTAGTAGAAATAAGTTTTTTTTAATCGTGAAGGTACTTGCTTCTCTACACATCAATTAGATTTTAGTATTCATATAGTAGGTAATGTCTGTGCCCGTATCCCGGCGGATGATGTCGGTTGTAAGTGCTCGGCCGTGGTAAGTGTCATCTAGTTGATACAGATCGATGATTACTAATGGTAAAAAAATTTTGTTAGCTACCATGCTTCGTAGATGCCACAATTAGATTCCGACGTTATCGATAGATTGTAGTTGTTTAGCCAAGTTGGAGGCCTCAAGCGGTATGAAGACATGTAATACTTGGGTTGGCCACTACCTACTCCTCAGTGCTGGACATTTAATGAACGCCGTTGAGCAATGAGCCCTTCGCACCTCTACCTAACAAAACGCAAACAGTAATTTCCTTATAGACGAGGCGTATACCTGAATCAGTACCTAAACTCCGTGCAAATTCAATCTGGATTTTTCCATAGAAAAAATGTCTAGTTTGGAAATAAATGTCACTTTTGACATATTGCACAAGAGTTTCTTATACAATGAAGAGGAGAAATAAGAAAAGATTATAAACAGTTTATCCTGTGAAGCAGAAAAATTTGGCTTTTTAGTATTTTATTAGTTTGAGTACAAGATGTCTGATATGTGATTTGGACTAAATACTAAGCTGCGCAACCCATTCAACTATGGTATCTAAACGGGTTAAAATATCAAAAAATATTTTTTTAAATGTCCCTTCTCCAAAATATGTACATTGATAGCAGGTGGTTAGGTACGTAGTAGGAAGGTGATAGTAGGATAGTGTCTAAGATATCTCCCGTTGAGACTAAAAGTATTATGGGATTCACGATTTACCAATACCTAAAGCTGCAATCAAAAGGCTATATTATATTAATTAAATCATAGTGATATCATCGTGAAATTAACATTAAGTAGGTACTTCCTGTTTACGAGTACCTATTATAAGTAACTACTATCAAAAAGTAATTCCCAAAATTGCCTTGATTGATTGATCCACGGGAATTAGCTCATCTCTAGCACGTCTTTCGGCCACGCCTCTCGTTTGCCGTGGGGTCAGAAGCTAGATATTGTAGGTATGATGGTAGGTAGTAGGTAGGTAGGTATGTAGCTGAAGATCGTCAGTATTAGTAGTAGAAGTAGTTAAACCATATTTATCATTGAAAAAACCGACAAATAAATGCGAATATGATCAACGAAGGTAGTCAAAAACAATTACACACTCATTATTAGGGAAAACTCAAGCTCCATCTCAGATATCGTTCAAACGTGACAAGTACCAGCTTGCGAATAAAAAAGAATATTGAAAATCCATACCCGTAAAAAGTTATGAGGAAACGAATATAAAAAGCTTGTTAAATTGAATCTCGTTGTTTTTAAATTCAATTACTAAAATCGCCCCTTGTTTATTTGTATTGAATTTTATTGCATATAGTACATACTCCCTCTATGTGTATTGGTAGGCATTAATTTATAGGCTTTACAGTTGCAGGTGATTGGCGTAACTATACCACGCGAGGCGGCAAATTCATTCATTTGCAAAAGCGGTTCGTTCGGTAGGATGATGGCTTCTAGTGGCTATTATTTCATGATCTCTGCTTCGGGGGATAAAACTATCGTACCTGGTTGTTCCTGTTGGTTGCTATCCTTAATCCATCTTGCAGGCTTTCTGGTGACATAAAAACTTCCGATACTTGGGTTGGTTACTAACTCGTTCACCAATACGCATTGGAGCAGCTTGGTAGAGTATGCTGTGGGCATCCTCAGTATGAGTAAATACCCTTGCATAACAGTAGTAGACTATGGGTTAAAGCTATTCTCCGACCATCCATCTGTCCGATGCATTATCTCCAAATAGATCCTGGATGCCCCGTGACAACTTAAGCTGTTGGAATTTTTAATCAATTCCTGCTTAATTCTTTATTCGTTCTCTTTAGGTACTACACAACCCGCACTGGAGCAGCGTGGTGGAGTATGATTGCTCCTCCTAAGTCAGAGACTCTTGTTCAATACTGGGCCAGTGGATTGAAACCCTTCTATTTGCATCTATTCTTGACTCTAACTTGTATATCGGAAAGTTTAGAAGAGTTATAGTTCTACACACCTATGAGACTTATAGTTATAAGAGCAAACACGAACAATAGGCGAAGCATGGCGCTATTGATTTTCAAGTCTCGAACAGGTACTATACCTCTTGCATTTATTTCTAGACACCATACAAACCAAGGGCAGTATTTCTTTTGACAGCCATTAATGATTCACTATAATGAATCATTAACCCCTCCTCCAGGTCTTCTTAGTTAGAGGAGAGATTCTTGCTCAGCAGTAGGTCATCAATGGATGTAAGCCTGCCAGCCCAGTCACGATGACTATAGTCTATCTGAAGGTGAACTTGCCTGCCAGGGTCCAGGGTTTAATTGCCGCTCTGGACAGGTATTTATGTGACATAGATACATACATACATAAGATTGCAGGTTATGCAGATTGCAGGGTATTACTGGATCCTAGTGAAAGTTTGAGTATGTAGGCTTTTATTTTATTACTACAGGAGGCAATTCTCATAAATCAGGAGGAGATACTGCAATAGTAGCAACTATGCTGGTGGGGAAGGCTTCATGGAAGACTGCGGTCTCCTTATGCGAAGCGGTAATGGTGAAGAAGGACGTCTCCGAGCGAGATAGGGAAAGGGTCGATCCTGTCCGGAAACTTGGTTCTCTCTGGAAAACGGACAACAGGAAGGGGCTATAGGTCAATATGCAGGGGAAAGATCGGTGCGTTCATATAAGATCCCGTAGCCTCTCTACATGAGTCGGATGGATGACGAGGGGGTTTTAGTGGCTAAAAATCCCACATAACCTGTATCGGGTGTCTTACGAAGATTTCCCCCTGTAAGCAAAATAAAAATAGGAAAAAGAAAAAGGAGGAAATAGATGGGAGGCATCAGTGCGTTCATATAAGATCCCGAAGCCTCTCTACATGAGTCGGATGGATGATGAGGGGGTTTTAGTGGGTAAAAATCCCACATAACCCGTATCGGGTGTCTTACGAAGATTTCCCCCTGTAAGCAAAATAAAAATAGAAAAAAGAAAAAGGAGGAAATAGATGGGAGGCATCAGTGCGTTCATATGAGATCCCGAAGCCTCTCTACATGAGTCGGATGGATGATGAGGGGGTTTTAGTGGGTAAAAATCCCACATAACCCGTA